>JACBWV010000364.1:1377606-1469525 GCA_013435795.1 Chlamydomonas sp. ICE-L
CCCCCCGCCCCCCCACCCCACACCCCACACACACACAAACACACACAAATGGGGGGGGGGGGAGGGGGGGTAGAGCAAGTTTAGAAAAATAAATTCCCTCGAAATTTCCTTCTTATCTCCTCACAGAGTCACCAGTTGGTCTCAGCTAATACCCATGACACAGGCTTGACGAGAGCATTCTGAATTTGCGCTTGTTTTCAAGAAAAAGTAAACGGGTTGAGGTGGTGCTCAACTACTGACCTCCACAGGTTCTAAGTACATAAAGTGTGAAAGTTTGCCCAGACAACATACTCAACATTTCCTCCCCAAACTTCTTGGGTGTATAGAGGATACTTAGACATGCTACCCAGGCTTCAAACCATCTTAAAAATCAAAATACCCAAAACTTGCTAGGACAAAGCAGATTACAATTTTGAAAATGAGTATGAGCTGCCACAGGACGTGAGATTGAAGGAACCCTCCCGTTTGCATGTACCGTACATACAGGAGAATGGCAACTATGTTGGGTTAATTTAGGCAAATCGGCAAATCATCAGGAAGGGCTGATTAAAAGAATACACTATGATCTGGAAATCAACAAAGCGCAAAGAATCCTGGATGCGTGAAGGTAGCTTGCATTGAATTGTTAACTTGATAGGCTTAAAGGGAAATGATAGGATGAAAGTTTATGTTGCTCACCTTGACAGAACAATCAAGAAGCACCTCAACACACAACAAAAATTAGATGAATTCTAATTTTTAAGAGGGGAGGGGCAAGACAAAAAATGGTACTGCATGTTCAATATGAATTGAGCACACACATACAGCACATGTCGATACTGTCGAAATCATGTCGATACACCCAGGGGGGGGCAAGATACGTGTGTGTGTGTGTGTGTGGGGGGGGGGGGGGGGGGGGGGGGGGGGTCTGACTGTTTTCCCATTTTTTTAGCGTGAGGTGCATCATCGCAGAGACAAGTACGTACGAATCTGCCTACTCAGTGTTTAATTGGTGGATTTCCTGGAAGGTACATCCAGGCTGGACGCGATCTTGAACTCTTAGAGACCTTCGCTCCCTGATTCGCACATGTGGCATTCGGATGCGCGTTCATAATGTGTGTGTGTGTGTGTGTGTGTGTGTGGGGGGGGGGGGGGGGGGGGGGGGGGGGGGGGGGGGGGGGCAGTAGGGTAGAAACAACAGCGATGATGCGGTCTGAGAGCTTTGTTCCTTCCCCACACACACAACCACAACAACAACCACCAGTTTGAGTTGTTTGCAAGGCTTCAGCTTTAAGGCTGCTCGTTGTCTAAAGCAGTAGCAGTAAGAAATATAATCTTCATATTCAATTGAATCTAGTGCATGGAGACACTACAAGGTGGTAGGGACTTCAATGAAGGATGAGGAGAGAGGGAAGATGGGGGATTGGGGGAGGGAGTTACCCTAGAGCAATGGGGGACAAGGGGAATAGAGGGAGAAAGGGAGAGAGGGAGAGAGGGAGGAAGGAGTTCAATACACGACAGGGAGGGGGGAGAGAGGGGGGAGGGACTTACCCTAGAGCAATGGCGGCAGCATCATATGCTAGGGCTGCCTCTACTTCATCAATGAAGCGGCCAATGTATACGTTGGTCCTATTGAGGTGCAAAATCTGAACAACCCATCTCTCTGTAGATTTTTTCCAGGAAACACCCCTGCAGTGCGGTTGAAATGTCAAAACGTCAATTACCTGAAAGTGATCTACAACCAAATCCATCTTCAAAGGATACAGTTTGCAAGAAAATATCATCTGACAGGTCACTTTTTCCGAAGCACATTTCGTAGGCGCTACTTCTCCTCCGCATAAGCGGAGACTGGAATCGGGATGCGACGACGCTAGGCTTTGCAATGATCATCAATTCGCGCACTTTCCTGATTTGAGATGTCCACTCAAACCAGATTTGCCGAATTCTCTAACCCCCCTCTCCTCCCCAATGATCAATAACAACTGCCGGCGACCAAGCATCCCGATTCCGGGCAAGAAGCACCTTGGAGAAGTCCAAACGCAGATTGCCCGCAGGAGGGAGGTAGGGGAATGCGAAGCCCCCAACACCAGTGCTTGGAACCCTGTCCACACACTCAATACCAAATCTGCGAAAGTGACAGATCACCCCAACATTAAAATATCCTCACCTTTCAATGGACAACCTGGACAACAAGATCCTACAGGCAGCATCCGTGCTGAGAGCAAAAGCTCCAAGGATCTACCTAGGACCCACGCTGAACCAAGTTCTGCCAAACCTAAAAATCATCCCAACCCTAATCAATCAAAAAATATCTTGAACAAACAAGACAGACGAAATCCTCCTACTACGAACTCTGTCATCCACCTTATCATTGCCCTTCTTTTCGTCAACCGTTTGAATATCACCGCCGCTTCAACAGTCTCTCTCCGCACTCCCTTATCTTTCTTCGCACCTAACACTTACCCAGCCACCAGCATGTATTCAATGGGAGCTCAACAAAACAGGGTGCAACAAGGTAAGATCGATAGGAAATCGAACCGCCGCGAGAAACAAGCTGCTAATTCCCGCCTCGCTTTCCCACCTTCTCACCACACCGCCGCATACCTCGTTCCCCTGGCTACCACACCGCACTATCTTATAAACTGCAAACATCTCAAAACTACACTCATTGGCCATCTTCGAACCCCCATATTCTCTAAGCCTCTCACAGCTACTAATACCGCCCCTCGCGGCGTGGGTGCAAGTCCCGATATGCCCCTCGTGGCATTGTCGTCTCTGACGATTAATACAGCCTCTCATGGCGTGGGTGCAAGTCCCGATGTGCCCCTCGTGGCATCATCGTCTCTGACGATTAATACAGCCTCCCATGGCGTGGGTGCAAGTCCCGATGTGCCCCTCATGGCATTGTCGTCCTCGACAACATTAATCAATGACGAAGTTGCAAGTCCCTATGCTCACAACCAACTTTACAATCAACCCTGGACAACTGTGTCCTACAACTCTTCTCTCATCTTCTGCAAAACTCTTCTGATTGTTCCTCTCCTTCTGGCTACTTGTTGGATCCTAGGGTGTACCAAGCTATTGACAACAGTACAGAGTACACCCACTATTGACAAGTCAACCGTGAATAGCTTCTTTCTTCTTAATTCCTCTGTAAAGCAGAATTCTAGCTGTGAACCTAATAGGAAATCCTGTACTCAGGACTTTAGAACTTTGACTCATCCTACCTGGGATACAGCTCCTAGGGGAGGTAGACCTACTCCCAGACTTCGTTCCACTCCTGTAAACAGCTCTAGCTATTGGGAACCTCAAATAGACTGTCGCTGTCAAGTTCATTCTATTAACGCCTACCTCGGATACAAGGCCCTGGACTACAAAGAGGTCCTACAGTTCTCCATAAACCTCAACACACACGTCACTAACTACACTCAACATGAGTGGGATCTACAACGTTGCTATTTCAACAAACTAACCGGTAACTACACAATCCCTTTGGTCAACTATTACCTGGCTAACAGGAAATCTCACTTAAGCTCTCTCACTGGCCACAGGACCTCACAAACATATACTCCATCCCATCCTCCCCCTACTACACCAACAACTGAAGACACGTCTGAGAATTATTCTGCAGGAATTATGCCTGGCAGCACTAAACAGCAAATTTTATCTCGGCTTCCTCCCAGCTGCTCAAGGTTTATCCTCCACTACAACTGTGGATATCACTAGTTGAGCTAGCAGGTTCCTAGTACATTCAATTGTGAGTGCCATGTGCTTGGAACACTATCTGTGTATCCTATTGGAATGCGGTGCTGATTATAACTTGCAGACCCAAAGGGTGTGTGCACCGAAGTGGATAGGTATATAACGGTGGTGTCCACCCGTACAGTATAACAATGCATGCGCATCACGCAAGGCATAAAAGGCAACACACATGGACCAGCATGACCACTTGTTTCCATAAATCAAACCATGGGAACGTGTCATGTGGTCCATCCATACAGTTTGTATAACGGTACAAGAAGTATCTTTATTTTATCAATGTGACCCTATTTTACGAAGTCAACACTCCCTCTGATTGATTTGTGATGCAATCTAACTCATGTATTAGTACAGTTGCACCTATCACTCTGATGTCGTTTGGTCAAGTGATCTCCATTCAATTGGTTTCTTATCGAAGCAACAAACAAATATGTGATGTGAGACATCACATATAATGCTCACAACTGGTAATGATAACGCCTGGTGGGGCGTGGTGTTAAGGGAGCCCGTCGTACGCGGGTGGGGAGCGGTCTCCTACCTCAACTGGACAGGCTACCATTGCGGTTGACAACTACCACTAGACCATTGTACATCACTGAAAGGGGCTGCTCACAACTGGTAAGATACTCAAGCTCAAAGCATACAAAGGAACTTACACAAGGGACACATGGTGGTATACCTATGTCTCATCATGTGCCTTGCGCCATGCATCCCATCAGCATATGGCTGTGTGGATGCTTACTTGGCGCTCCTACCATTGACGTTGGCGAACACCAGCATTCAGAAATTATAGTTGCACCTAAAGTTCAGCAAAATGGACTCCCATTTCCAGAGGCAGCAGCACTCATGGCCGCACCAGGCGAGCAAAAACATCAGGGGGTGGATTGTGAGTCATCAGAAGTTACCTCCTCATGGCAAAGGGGCTCTTCCTAATGTGGCAGCTTTTCATCGTCACCCCACATGGCATCTGCCATTCCTGGCATCCTCCTCCTCTTTAGGAAGGGATGAGGACACAAGGGATGTGTACCCAAGCTCAAAGAACCAACCTGGGTCCAGCCTCCCAGTCCAAGGTTGCATTTGTCACTTTTCATACGTAAGCTATCTGACAATATCTCCCTTGTATCCAGAAAAGCAAATTTAATAAACAGGAAGCTGCATAAAGATAGGGGGGAATCAATCGGAACTTTGCGAGTTTGCAACCATGTACCGCCAATAGTCAACGACTTATCGTAGTGCTAGCCCCTTAGGGTGGATTTCCATACGCCGTGGATGGGTGTAGTACTGGATGGGTCGCTAGATCGGTTTACTTTCGGTTATGTCTCGTGGATGGGTCATGGGTGATTCGTGCATCCGTACGCAGGCGACAGCAGTCGATCATCCAGTTCCGCTTCTGTGGAAATGCGGCATGGATGGTTCCGCAATGGCCGGGTGGGCCGGGTGCCATAACTTGCGCTGTAGCAATTGCTCCAGCGGAAGACAACTTGTCCGCAGGGGAATGATCGCATGGCCATCCACTGTGGCTTAAATGTCGAAGAATCTGAAGATGCAGAAAGTCTCGGATTTTCCGTTCCTCGAATCAGATCTGACGCAATTCGAAATTTCGGGAAATGAAACTAGCAGAGGGAGGTCAAAGATTTCGTGAGGTCAAACTAGCAGATCGAATTGAAACTAGCATAGGGAGTTCGCAGATTTCGGGGGTGAGGAGGGTCAAACTGAGGAAGGTCGCAGATTTCGGGAGGTTGAACTAGCAGAGGGAACGAGAAGGAATTGAAACTGGTAGAAGGCAGGTCGCTAGAGAGACCGCCGCCGGGCTGCACCGGAAAATTTGCGAGTCATCCAGACTCTTCCAATCCACCCCTCGGTCGATGGCGGGGATGGATTTTGCCATCTGGATGGGTCTCGTGGATGGGTGTTTCGTCGGTCAATCCGAATCATCCAGGGGCTCTGTGGAAATGGAAGGCCTGGATGGATCGTCGGTTGTTCGTACTTTTCGACCCATCCAGACCCATCCACGGCCTATGGAAATCCACCCTTACTTCTACTGGAGCCGTCCTACCTGTTGCTGAGACGCCTCCTAGCGCTTTCATGCGCCTTTCGTGTAAGGTGAACCGTTCTTCCGCTGCGCGTTTGTCTGACCACAATCCCGACTTTCCTGACCTTCAAATCCCGGACCTTTTTCAAATCTTCGACCTCGTCCAAACGCCTCGAGCGCCATCGAATACGCTCAGCATTCCTATTTAATCCTATCCAAATCCTTCGCAACATTGGAGGAAGGTGCAGACAGCTGCAAGCACGTTTCTGCCCCACTCTCAGCTTTCTGTTAGGCATAAGCAACTGGCCGCGCGGCGTTGTCCAGGTTGGTTAGCGCATCCATTTGCCTTCGTTGCTAGCGCTCTGAGGCTAGGTATCCGCACGTTGGGCAACCCCCCGGCTTGTTTTTTTACAAACAAACCAAGTGATGAGCCATCCGGTGAAAACGTGCAGCCCCTGGTGCATGTGCCTTGCTTATGGTTACCTTGGGAGGCGAGTTGACCTCGTGCCTGCTGTTTCGTTTTGAACGACCCCACCTAACATCCAGAGTTAATCTTTTCAGCAACGAGCAGCAGCTTCTAGGCAGCTCCTTGGGCTCTCCCTTCATTAAAACCTGAAACAACCAAGGCGCCTGGAAGCTGATATTGTAAGCTTTCCAGTGCTCCAGGCATCTTTGGGTTTGGGCCAGTGGTTGTCTCAGGAAGCTGCCTAGAAGCTGGTGCTGGTAGCCAAAAAGGAAAACAGTGCTAACATCAGGGGGTATTCTGGCATGTCGTAGTCTTCGGTCTTCGGTACAGGTATGGGTGTATGGGTGTACGTAATCACTTCTGCTTATTTAGAAAAGCAATGACAGCTCAACACAATAGTGCAACTCAACACAGCTGTCTGGCCTGCCCAAAGCTACCACAAGCTTTACCACCCACAAACACCTTCACGGTTATTGTAGAGTGCGCCAGTCAACCCGTTGATGAGCTAAATAAATAATGGTTAATTAGCCGCTGGATAACCGGTTGGATTAGGGGTGTAGTGTGCAGTCAACCCGTTGATGATTGTGAGAAATAATGGTTCGTTACCCGTTGGACTACCCGTTAGAAAGGGCGTCAACCAGTTACACCAAGTGGTCAAACAACCATCAAACAAGCAACTCTAACAAGGGTGCAGAACCAAATTACCCTTTAATGAATAATACATCAAAGGGTTATTAAACCATCTAAGTCGTGTATTTATTTAAACGTTTGTGGGCCACAACAACCCTTAGTGGTCGCTAAACAAGGGTCGTTCGACGCTTATCGTAACCCTTTGTTGGTGATATTTCTCCTAAGGGTCGAACACCTTTCTAGGCCAAAACAAGGGTCGATTTTTCGTGTTTATTATACCAGTGATAATCAGCACCGCATTCCAATAGGATACACAGATAGTGTTCCAAGCACATGGCACTCACAATTGAATGTACTAGGAACCTGCTAGCTCAACTAGTGAACTTGCAGACCCAAAGGGTGTGTGCACCAAAGTGGAAAGGTATACAACGGTGGTGTCCACCCGTACAGTATAACAATGCATGCGCATCACGCAAGGCATAAAAGGTAACACACATGGACCAGCATGACCACTTGTTTCCATAAATCAAACCATGGGAACGTGTCATGTGGTCCATCCATACAGTTTGTATAACGGTACAAGAAGTATCTTTATTTTATCAATGTGACCCTATTTTACGAAGTCAACACTCCCTCTGATTGATTTGTGATGCAATCTAACTCATGTATCAGTACAGTTGCACCTATCACTCTGATGTCGTTTGGTCAAGTGATCTCCATTCAATTGGTTTCTTATCGAAGCAACAAGTAAATATGTGATGTGAGACATCACATATAATGCTCACAACTGGTAATGATAACGCCTGGTGGGGCGTGGTGTTAAGGGAGCCCGTCGTATGCGGGTGGGGAGCGGTCTCCTACCTCAACTGGACAAGCTACCATTGCGGTTGACAACTACCACTAGACCATTGTATATCACTGAAAGGGGCTGCTCACAACTGGTAAGATACTCAAGCTCAAAGCATACATAGGAACTTACACAAGTGACACATGGTGGTATACCTATGTCTCATCATGTGCCTTGCGCCATGCATCCCATCAGCATATGGCTGTGTGGATGCTTACTTGGCGCTCCTACCATTGACGTTGGCGAACACCAGCATTCAGAAATTATAGTTGCACCTAAAGTTCAGCAAAATGGACTCCCATTTCCAGAGGCAGCAGCACTCATGGCCGCACCAGGCGAGCAAAAACATCAGGGGGTGGATTGTGAGTCATCAGAAGTTACCTCCTCATGGCAAAGGGGCTCTTCCTAATGTGGCAGCTTTTCATCGTCACCCCACATGGCATCTGCCATTCCTGGCATCCTCCTCCTCTTTAGGAAGGGATGAGGACACAAGGGATGTGTACCCAAGCTCAAAGAACCAACCTGGGTCCAGCCTCCCAGTCCAAGGTTGCATTTGTCACTTTTCATACGTAAGCTATCTGACAATATCTCCCTTGTATCCAGAAAAGCAAATTTAATAAACAGGAAGCTGCATAAAGATAGGGGGGAATCAATCGGAACTTTGCGAGTTTGCAACCATGTACCGCCAATAGTCAACGACTTATCGTAGTGCTAGCCCCTTAGGGTGGATTTCCATACGCCGTGGATGGGTGTAGTACTGGATGGGTCGCTAGATCGGTTTACTTTCGGTTATGTCTCGTGGATGGGTCATGGGTGATTCGTGCATCCGTACGCAGGCGACAGCAGTCGATCATCCAGTTCCGCTTCTGTGGAAATGCGGCATGGATGGTTCCGCAATGGCCGGGTGGGCCGGGTGCCATAACTTGCGCTGTAGCAATTGCTCCAGCGGAAGACAACTTGTCCGCAGGGGAATGATCGCATGGCCATCCACTGTGGCTTAAATGTCGAAGAATCTGAAGATGCAGAAAGTCTCGGATTTTCCGTTCCTCGAATCAGATCTGACGCAATTCGAAATTTCGGGAAATGAAACTAGCAGAGGGAGGTCAAAGATTTCGTGAGGTCAAACTAGCTGATCGAATTGAAACTAGCATAGGGAGTTCGCAGATTTCGGGGGTGAGGAGGGTCAAACTGAGGAAGGTCGCAGATTTCGGGAGGTTGAACTAGCAGAGGGAACGAGAGGGAATTGAAACAAGTAGAAGGCAGGTCGCTAGAGAGACCGCCGCTGGGCTGCGCCGGGCTGCACCGGAAAATTTGCGAGTCATCCAGACTCTTCCAATCCACCCCTCGGTCGATGGCGGGGATGGATTTTGCCATCTGGATGGGTCTCGTGGATGGGTGTTTCGTCGGTCAATCCGAATCATCCAGGGGCTCTGTGGAAATGGAAGGCCTGGATGGATCGTCGGTTGTTCGTACTTTTCGACCCATCCAGACCCATCCACGGCCTATGGAAATCCACCCTTACTTCTACTGGAGCCGTCCTACCTGTTGCTGAGACGCCTCCTAGCGCTTTCATGCGCCTTTCGTGTAAGGTGAACCGTTCTTCCGCTGCGCGTTTGTCTGACCACAATCCCGACTTTCCTGACCTTCAAATCCCGGACCTTTTTCAAATCTTCGACCTCGTCCAAACGCCTCGAGCGCCATCGAATACGCTCAGCATTCCTATTTAATCCTATCCAAATCCTTCGCAACATTGGAGGAAGGTGCAGACAGCTGCAAGCACGTTTCTGCCCCACTCTCAGCTTTCTGTTAGGCATAAGCAACTGGCCGCGCGGCGTTGTCCAGGTTGGTTAGCGCATCCATTTGCCTTCGTTGCTAGCGCTCTGAGGCTAGGTATCCGCACGTTGGGCAACCCCCCGGCTTGTTTTTTTACAAACAAACCAAGTGATGAGCCATCCGGTGAAAACGTGCAGCCCCTGGTGCATGTGCCTTGCTTATGGTTACCTTGGGAGGCGAGTTGACCTCGTGCCTGCTGTTTCGTTTTGAACGACCCCACCTAACATCCAGAGTTAATCTTTTCAGCAACGAGCAGCAGCTTCTAGGCAGCTCCCTGGGCTCTCCCTTCATTCAAACCTGAAACAACCAAGGCGCCTGGAAGCTGATATTGTAAGCTTTCCAGTGCTCCAGGCATCTTTGGGTTTGGGCCAGTGGTTGTCTCAGGAAGCTGCCTAGAAGCTGGTGCTGGTAGCCAAAAAGGAAAACAGTGCTAACATCAGGGGGTATTCTGGCATGTCGTAGTCTTCGGTCTTCGGTACAGGTATGGGTGTATGGGTGTACGTAATCACTTCTGCTTATTTAGAAAAGCAATGACAGCTCAACACAATAGTGCAACTCAACACAGCTGTCTGGCCTGCCCAAAGCTACCACAAGCTTTACCACCCACAAACACCTTCACGGTTATTGTAGAGTGCGCCAGTCAACCCGTTGATGAGCTAAATAAATAATGGTTAATTAGCCGCTGGATAACCGGTTGGATTAGGGGTGTAGTGTGCAGTCAACCCGTTGATGATTGTGAGAAATAATGGTTCGTTACCCGTTGGACTACCCGTTAGAAAGGGCGTCAACCAGTTACACCAAGTGGTCAAACAACCATCAAACAAGCAACTCTAACAAGGGTGCAGAACCAAATTACCCTTTAATGAATAATACATCAAAGGGTTATTAAACCATCTAAGTCGTGTATTTATTTAAACGTTTGTGGGCCACAACAACCCTTAGTGGTCGCTAAACAAGGGTCGTTCGACGCTTATCGTAACCCTTTGTTGGTGATATTTCTCCTAAGGGTCGAACACCTTTCTAGGCCAAAACAAGGGTCGATTTTTCGTGTTTATTTTACCAGTGATAATCAGCACCGCATTCCAATAGGATACACAGATAGTGTTCCAAGCACATGGCACTCACAATTGAATGTACTAGGAACCTGCTAGCTCAACTAGTGAACTTGCAGACCCAAAGGGTGTGTGCACCAAAGTGGAAAGGTATACAACGGTGGTGTCCACCCGTACAGTATAACAATGCATGCGCATCACGCAAGGCATAAAAGGCAACACACATGGACCAGCATGACCACTTGTTTCCATAAATCAAACCATGGGAACGTGTCATGTGGTCCATCCATACAGTTTGTATAACGGTACAAGAAGTATCTTTATTTTATCAATGTGACCCTATTTTACGAAGTCAACACTCCCTCTGATTGATTTGTGATGCAATCTAACTCATGTATCAGTACAGTTGCACCTATCACTCTGATGTCGTTTGGTCAAGTGATCTCCATTCAATTGGTTTCTTATCGAAGCAACAAGTAAATATGTGATGTGAGACATCACATATAATGCTCACAACTGGTAATGATAACGCCTGGTGGGGCGTGGTGTTAAGGGAGCCCGTCGTATGCGGGTGGGGAGCGGTCTCCTACCTCAACTGGACAAGCTACCATTGCGGTTGACAACTACCACTAGACCATTGTATATCACTGAAAGGGGCTGCTCACAACTGGTAAGATACTCAAGCTCAAAGCATACATAGGAACTTACACAAGTGACACATGGTGGTATACCTATGTCTCATCATGTGCCTTGCGCCATGCATCCCATCAGCATATGGCTGTGTGGATGCTTACTTGGCGCTCCTACCATTGACGTTGGCGAACACCAGCATTCAGAAATTATAGTTGCACCTAAAGTTCAGCAAAATGGACTCCCATTTCCAGAGGCAGCAGCACTCATGGCCGCACCAGGCGAGCAAAAACATCAGGGGGTGGATTGTGAGTCATCAGAAGTTACCTCCTCATGGCAAAGGGGCTCTTCCTAATGTGGCAGCTTTTCATCGTCACCCCACATGGCATCTGCCATTCCTGGCATCCTCCTCCTCTTTAGGAAGGGATGAGGACACAAGGGATGTGTACCCAAGCTCAAAGAACCAACCTGGGTCCAGCCTCCCAGTCCAAGGTTGCATTTGTCACTTTTCATACGTAAGCTATCTGACAATATCTCCCTTGTATCCAGAAAAGCAAATTTAATAAACAGGAAGCTGCATAAAGATAGGGGGGAATCAATCGGAACTTTGCGAGTTTGCAACCATGTACCGCCAATAGTCAACGACTTATCGTAGTGCTAGCCCCTTAGGGTGGATTTCCATACGCCGTGGATGGGTGTAGTACTGGATGGGTCGCTAGATCGGTTTACTTTCGGTTATGTCTCGTGGATGGGTCATGGGTGATTCGTGCATCCGTACGCAGGCGACAGCAGTCGATCATCCAGTTCCGCTTCTGTGGAAATGCGGCATGGATGGTTCCGCAATGGCCGGGTGGGCCGGGTGCCATAACTTGCGCTGTAGCAATTGCTCCAGCGGAAGACAACTTGTCCGCAGGGGAATGATCGCATGGCCATCCACTGTGGCTTAAATGTCGAAGAATCTGAAGATGCAGAAAGTCTCGGATTTTCCGTTCCTCGAATCAGATCTGACGCAATTCGAAATTTCGGGAAATGAAACTAGCAGAGGGAGGTCAAAGATTTCGTGAGGTCAAACTAGCTGATCGAATTGAAACTAGCATAGGGAGTTCGCAGATTTCGGGGGTGAGGAGGGTCAAACTGAGGAAGGTCGCAGATTTCGGGAGGTTGAACTAGCAGAGGGAACGAGAGGGAATTGAAACAAGTAGAAGGCAGGTCGCTAGAGAGACCGCCGCTGGGCTGCGCCGGGCTGCACCGGAAAATTTGCGAGTCATCCAGACTCTTCCAATCCACCCCTCGGTCGATGGCGGGGATGGATTTTGCCATCTGGATGGGTCTCGTGGATGGGTGTTTCGTCGGTCAATCCGAATCATCCAGGGGCTCTGTGGAAATGGAAGGCCTGGATGGATCGTCGGTTGTTCGTACTTTTCGACCCATCCAGACCCATCCACGGCCTATGGAAATCCACCCTTACTTCTACTGGAGCCGTCCTACCTGTTGCTGAGACGCCTCCTAGCGCTTTCATGCGCCTTTCGTGTAAGGTGAACCGTTCTTCCGCTGCGCGTTTGTCTGACCACAATCCCGACTTTCCTGACCTTCAAATCCCGGACCTTTTTCAAATCTTCGACCTCGTCCAAACGCCTCGAGCGCCATCGAATACGCTCAGCATTCCTATTTAATCCTATCCAAATCCTTCGCAACATTGGAGGAAGGTGCAGACAGCTGCAAGCACGTTTCTGCCCCACTCTCAGCTTTCTGTTAGGCATAAGCAACTGGCCGCGCGGCGTTGTCCAGGTTGGTTAGCGCATCCATTTGCCTTCGTTGCTAGCGCTCTGAGGCTAGTTATCCGCACGTTGGGCAACCCCCCGGCTTGTTTTTTTACAAACAAACCAAGTGATGAGCCATCCGGTGAAAACGTGCAGCCCCTGGTGCATGTGCCTTGCTTATGGTTACCTTGGGAGGCGAGTTGACCTCGTGCCTGCTGTTTCGTTTTGAACGACCCCACCTAACATCCAGAGTTAATCTTTTCAGCAACGAGCAGCAGCTTCTAGGCAGCTCCTTGGGCTCTCCCTTCATTCAAACCTGAAACAACCAAGGCGCCTGGAAGCTGATATTGTAAGCTTTCCAGTGCTCCAGGCATCTTTGGGTTTGAGCCAGTGGTTGTCTCAGGAAGCTGCCTAGAAGCTGGTGCTGGTAGCCAAAAAGGAAAACAGTGCTAACATCAGGGGGTATTCTGGCATGTCGTAGTCTTCGGTCTTCGGTACAGGTATGGGTGTATGGGTGTACGTAATCACTTCTGCTTATTTAGAAAAGCAATGACAGCTCAACACAATAGTGCAACTCAACACAGCTGTCTGGCCTGCCCAAAGCTACCACAAGCTTTACCACCCACAAACACCTTCACGGTTATTGTAGAGTGCGCCAGTCAACCCGTTGATGAGCTAAATAAATAATGGTTAATTAGCCGCTGGATAACCGGTTGGATTAGGGGTGTAGTGTGCAGTCAACCCGTTGATGATTGTGAGAAATAATGGTTCGTTACCCGTTGGACTACCCGTTAGAAAGGGCGTCAACCAGTTACACCAAGTGGTCAAACAACCATCAAACAAGCAACTCTAACAAGGGTGCAGAACCAAATTACCCTTTAATGAATAATACATCAAAGGGTTATTAAACCATCTAAGTCGTGTATTTATTTAAACGTTTGTGGGCCACAACAACCCTTAGTGGTCGCTAAACAAGGGTCGTTCGACGCTTATCGTAACCCTTTGTTGGTGATATTTCTCCTAAGGGTCGAACACCTTTCTAGGCCAAAACAAGGGTCGATTTTTCGTGTTTATTTTACCAGTGATAATCAGCACCGCATTCCAATAGGATACACAGATAGTGTTCCAAGCACATGGCACTCACAATTGAATGTACTAGGAACCTGCTAGCTCAACTAGTGAACTTGCAGACCCAAAGGGTGTGTGCACCAAAGTGGAAAGGTATACAACGGTGGTGTCCACCCGTACAGTATAACAATGCATGCGCATCACGCAAGGCATAAAAGGCAACACACATGGACCAGCATGACCACTTGTTTCCATAAATCAAACCATGGGAACGTGTCATGTGGTCCATCCATACAGTTTGTATAACGGTACAAGAAGTATCTTTATTTTATCAATGTGACCCTATTTTACGAAGTCAACACTCCCTCTGATTGATTTGTGATGCAATCTAACTCATGTATCAGTACAGTTGCACCTATCACTCTGATGTCGTTTGGTCAAGTGATCTCCATTCAATTGGTTTCTTATCGAAGCAACAAGTAAATATGTGATGTGAGACATCACATATAATGCTCACAACTGGTAATGATAACGCCTGGTGGGGCGTGGTGTTAAGGGAGCCCGTCGTATGCGGGTGGGGAGCGGTCTCCTACCTCAACTGGACAAGCTACCATTGCGGTTGACAACTACCACTAGACCATTGTATATCACTGAAAGGGGCTGCTCACAACTGGTAAGATACTCAAGCTCAAAGCATACATAGGAACTTACACAAGTGACACATGGTGGTATACCTATGTCTCATCATGTGCCTTGCGCCATGCATCCCATCAGCATATGGCTGTGTGGATGCTTACTTGGCGCTCCTACCATTGACGTTGGCGAACACCAGCATTCAGAAATTATAGTTGCACCTAAAGTTCAGCAAAATGGACTCCCATTTCCAGAGGCAGCAGCACTCATGGCCGCACCAGGCGAGCAAAAACATCAGGGGGTGGATTGTGAGTCATCAGAAGTTACCTCCTCATGGCAAAGGGGCTCTTCCTAATGTGGCAGCTTTTCATCGTCACCCCACATGGCATCTGCCATTCCTGGCATCCTCCTCCTCTTTAGGAAGGGATGAGGACACAAGGGATGTGTACCCAAGCTCAAAGAACCAACCTGGGTCCAGCCTCCCAGTCCAAGGTTGCATTTGTCACTTTTCATACGTAAGCTATCTGACAATATCTCCCTTGTATCCAGAAAAGCAAATTTAATAAACAGGAAGCTGCATAAAGATAGGGGGGAATCAATCGGAACTTTGCGAGTTTGCAACCATGTACCGCCAATAGTCAACGACTTATCGTAGTGCTAGCCCCTTAGGGTGGATTTCCATACGCCGTGGATGGGTGTAGTACTGGATGGGTCGCTAGATCGGTTTACTTTCGGTTATGTCTCGTGGATGGGTCATGGGTGATTCGTGCATCCGTACGCAGGCGACAGCAGTCGATCATCCAGTTCCGCTTCTGTGGAAATGCGGCATGGATGGTTCCGCAATGGCCGGGTGGGCCGGGTGCCATAACTTGCGCTGTAGCAATTGCTCCAGCGGAAGACAACTTGTCCGCAGGGGAATGATCGCATGGCCATCCACTGTGGCTTAAATGTCGAAGAATCTGAAGATGCAGAAAGTCTCGGATTTTCCGTTCCTCGAATCAGATCTGACGCAATTCGAAATTTCGGGAAATGAAACTAGCAGAGGGAGGTCAAAGATTTCGTGAGGTCAAACTAGCTGATCGAATTGAAACTAGCATAGGGAGTTCGCAGATTTCGGGGGTGAGGAGGGTCAAACTGAGGAAGGTCGCAGATTTCGGGAGGTTGAACTAGCAGAGGGAACGAGAGGGAATTGAAACAAGTAGAAGGCAGGTCGCTAGAGAGACCGCCGCTGGGCTGCGCCGGGCTGCACCGGAAAATTTGCGAGTCATCCAGACTCTTCCAATCCACCCCTCGGTCGATGGCGGGGATGGATTTTGCCATCTGGATGGGTCTCGTGGATGGGTGTTTCGTCGGTCAATCCGAATCATCCAGGGGCTCTGTGGAAATGGAAGGCCTGGATGGATCGTCGGTTGTTCGTACTTTTCGACCCATCCAGACCCATCCACGGCCTATGGAAATCCACCCTTACTTCTACTGGAGCCGTCCTACCTGTTGCTGAGACGCCTCCTAGCGCTTTCATGCGCCTTTCGTGTAAGGTGAACCGTTCTTCCGCTGCGCGTTTGTCTGACCACAATCCCGACTTTCCTGACCTTCAAATCCCGGACCTTTTTCAAATCTTCGACCTCGTCCAAACGCCTCGAGCGCCATCGAATACGCTCAGCATTCCTATTTAATCCTATCCAAATCCTTCGCAACATTGGAGGAAGGTGCAGACAGCTGCAAGCACGTTTCTGCCCCACTCTCAGCTTTCTGTTAGGCATAAGCAACTGGCCGCGCGGCGTTGTCCAGGTTGGTTAGCGCATCCATTTGCCTTCGTTGCTAGCGCTCTGAGGCTAGTTATCCGCACGTTGGGCAACCCCCCGGCTTGTTTTTTTACAAACAAACCAAGTGATGAGCCATCCGGTGAAAACGTGCAGCCCCTGGTGCATGTGCCTTGCTTATGGTTACCTTGGGAGGCGAGTTGACCTCGTGCCTGCTGTTTCGTTTTGAACGACCCCACCTAACATCCAGAGTTAATCTTTTCAGCAACGAGCAGCAGCTTCTAGGCAGCTCCTTGGGCTCTCCCTTCATTCAAACCTGAAACAACCAAGGCGCCTGGAAGCTGATATTGTAAGCTTTCCAGTGCTCCAGGCATCTTTGGGTTTGAGCCAGTGGTTGTCTCAGGAAGCTGCCTAGAAGCTGGTGCTGGTAGCCAAAAAGGAAAACAGTGCTAACATCAGGGGGTATTCTGGCATGTCGTAGTCTTCGGTCTTCGGTACAGGTATGGGTGTATGGGTGTACGTAATCACTTCTGCTTATTTAGAAAAGCAATGACAGCTCAACACAATAGTGCAACTCAACACAGCTGTCTGGCCTGCCCAAAGCTACCACAAGCTTTACCACCCACAAACACCTTCACGGTTATTGTAGAGTGCGCCAGTCAACCCGTTGATGAGCTAAATAAATAATGGTTAATTAGCCGCTGGATAACCGGTTGGATTAGGGGTGTAGTGTGCAGTCAACCCGTTAATGATTGTGAGAAATAATGGTTCGTTACCCGTTGGACTACCCGTTAGAAAGGGCGTCAACCAGTTACACCAAGTGGTCAAACAACCATCAAACAAGCAACTCTAACAAGGGTGCAGAACCAAATTACCCTTTAATGAATAATACATCAAAGGGTTATTAAACCATCTAAGTCGTGTATTTATTTAAACGTTTGTGGGCCACAACAACCCTTAGTGGTCGCTAAACAAGGGTCGTTCGACGCTTATCGTAACCCTTTGTTGGTGATATTTCTCCTAAGGGTCGAACACCTTTCTAGGCCAAAACAAGGGTCGATTTTTCGTGTTTATTTTACCAGTGATAATCAGCACCGCATTCCAATAGGATACACAGATAGTGTTCCAAGCACATGGCACTCACAATTGAATGTACTAGGAACCTGCTAGCTCAACTAGTGAACTTGCAGACCCAAAGGGTGTGTGCACCAAAGTGGAAAGGTATACAACGGTGGTGTCCACCCGTACAGTATAACAATGCATGCGCATCACGCAAGGCATAAAAGGCAACACACATGGACCAGCATGACCACTTGTTTCCATAAATCAAACCATGGGAACGTGTCATGTGGTCCATCCATACAGTTTGTATAACGGTACAAGAAGTATCTTTATTTTATCAATGTGACCCTATTTTACGAAGTCAACACTCCCTCTGATTGATTTGTGATGCAATCTAACTCATGTATCAGTACAGTTGCACCTATCACTCTGATGTCGTTTGGTCAAGTGATCTCCATTCAATTGGTTTCTTATCGAAGCAACAAGTAAATATGTGATGTGAGACATCACATAGTAATGCTCACAACTGGTAATGATAACGCCTGGTGGGGCGTGGTGTTAAGGGAGCCCGTCGTATGCGGGTGGGGAGCGGTCTCCTACCTCAACTGGACAAGCTACCATTGCGGTTGACAACTACCACTAGACCATTGTATATCACTGAAAGGGGCTGCTCACAACTGGTAAGATACTCAAGCTCAAAGCATACATAGGAACTTACACAAGTGACACATGGTGGTATACCTATGTCTCATCATGTGCCTTGCGCCATGCATCCCATCAGCATATGGCTGTGTGGATGCTTACTTGGCGCTCCTACCATTGACGTTGGCGAACACCAGCATTCAGAAATTATAGTTGCACCTAAAGTTCAGCAAAATGGACTCCCATTTCCAGAGGCAGCAGCACTCATGGCCGCACCAGGCGAGCAAAAACATCAGGGGGTGGATTGTGAGTCATCAGAAGTTACCTCCTCATGGCAAAGGGGCTCTTCCTAATGTGGCAGCTTTTCATCGTCACCCCACATGGCATCTGCCATTCCTGGCATCCTCCTCCTCTTTAGGAAGGGATGAGGACACAAGGGATGTGTACCCAAGCTCAAAGAACCAACCTGGGTCCAGCCTCCCAGTCCAAGGTTGCATTTGTCACTTTTCATACGTAAGCTATCTGACAATATCTCCCTTGTATCCAGAAAAGCAAATTTAATAAACAGGAAGCTGCATAAAGATAGGGGGGAATCAATCGGAACTTTGCGAGTTTGCAACCATGTACCGCCAATAGTCAACGACTTATCGTAGTGCTAGCCCCTTAGGGTGGATTTCCATACGCCGTGGATGGGTGTAGTACTGGATGGGTCGCTAGATCGGTTTACTTTCGGTTATGTCTCGTGGATGGGTCATGGGTGATTCGTGCATCCGTACGCAGGCGACAGCAGTCGATCATCCAGTTCCGCTTCTGTGGAAATGCGGCATGGATGGTTCCGCAATGGCCGGGTGGGCCGGGTGCCATAACTTGCGCTGTAGCAATTGCTCCAGCGGAAGACAACTTGTCCGCAGGGGAATGATCGCATGGCCATCCACTGTGGCTTAAATGTCGAAGAATCTGAAGATGCAGAAAGTCTCGGATTTTCCGTTCCTCGAATCAGATCTGACGCAATTCGAAATTTCGGGAAATGAAACTAGCAGAGGGAGGTCAAAGATTTCGTGAGGTCAAACTAGCTGATCGAATTGAAACTAGCATAGGGAGTTCGCAGATTTCGGGGGTGAGGAGGGTCAAACTGAGGAAGGTCGCAGATTTCGGGAGGTTGAACTAGCAGAGGGAACGAGAGGGAATTGAAACAAGTAGAAGGCAGGTCGCTAGAGAGACCGCCGCTGGGCTGCGCCGGGCTGCACCGGAAAATTTGCGAGTCATCCAGACTCTTCCAATCCACCCCTCGGTCGATGGCGGGGATGGATTTTGCCATCTGGATGGGTCTCGTGGATGGGTGTTTCGTCGGTCAATCCGAATCATCCAGGGGCTCTGTGGAAATGGAAGGCCTGGATGGATCGTCGGTTGTTCGTACTTTTCGACCCATCCAGACCCATCCACGGCCTATGGAAATCCACCCTTACTTCTACTGGAGCCGTCCTACCTGTTGCTGAGACGCCTCCTAGCGCTTTCATGCGCCTTTCGTGTAAGGTGAACCGTTCTTCCGCTGCGCGTTTGTCTGACCACAATCCCGACTTTCCTGACCTTCAAATCCCGGACCTTTTTCAAATCTTCGACCTCGTCCAAACGCCTCGAGCGCCATCGAATACGCTCAGCATTCCTATTTAATCCTATCCAAATCCTTCGCAACATTGGAGGAAGGTGCAGACAGCTGCAAGCACGTTTCTGCCCCACTCTCAGCTTTCTGTTAGGCATAAGCAACTGGCCGCGCGGCGTTGTCCAGGTTGGTTAGCGCATCCATTTGCCTTCGTTGCTAGCGCTCTGAGGCTAGTTATCCGCACGTTGGGCAACCCCCCGGCTTGTTTTTTTACAAACAAACCAAGTGATGAGCCATCCGGTGAAAACGTGCAGCCCCTGGTGCATGTGCCTTGCTTATGGTTACCTTGGGAGGCGAGTTGACCTCGTGCCTGCTGTTTCGTTTTGAACGACCCCACCTAACATCCAGAGTTAATCTTTTCAGCAACGAGCAGCAGCTTCTAGGCAGCTCCTTGGGCTCTCCCTTCATTCAAACCTGAAACAACCAAGGCGCCTGGAAGCTGATATTGTAAGCTTTCCAGTGCTCCAGGCATCTTTGGGTTTGAGCCAGTGGTTGTCTCAGGAAGCTGCCTAGAAGCTGGTGCTGGTAGCCAAAAAGGAAAACAGTGCTAACATCAGGGGGTATTCTGGCATGTCGTAGTCTTCGGTCTTCGGTACAGGTATGGGTGTATGGGTGTACGTAATCACTTCTGCTTATTTAGAAAAGCAATGACAGCTCAACACAATAGTGCAACTCAACACAGCTGTCTGGCCTGCCCAAAGCTACCACAAGCTTTACCACCCACAAACACCTTCACGGTTATTGTAGAGTGCGCCAGTCAACCCGTTGATGAGCTAAATAAATAATGGTTAATTAGCCGCTGGATAACCGGTTGGATTAGGGGTGTAGTGTGCAGTCAACCCGTTGATGATTGTGAGAAATAATGGTTCGTTACCCGTTGGACTACCCGTTAGAAAGGGCGTCAACCAGTTACACCAAGTGGTCAAACAACCATCAAACAAGCAACTCTAACAAGGGTGCAGAACCAAATTACCCTTTAATGAATAATACATCAAAGGGTTATTAAACCATCTAAGTCGTGTATTTATTTAAACGTTTGTGGGCCACAACAACCCTTAGTGGTCGCTAAACAAGGGTCGTTCGACGCTTATCGTAACCCTTTGTTGGTGATATTTCTCCTAAGGGTCGAACACCTTTCTAGGCCAAAACAAGGGTCGATTTTTCGTGTTTATTTTACCAGTGATAATCAGCACCGCATTCCAATAGGATACACAGATAGTGTTCCAAGCACATGGCACTCACAATTGAATGTACTAGGAACCTGCTAGCTCAACTAGTGAACTTGCAGACCCAAAGGGTGTGTGCACCAAAGTGGAAAGGTATACAACGGTGGTGTCCACCCGTACAGTATAACAATGCATGCGCATCACGCAAGGCATAAAAGGCAACACACATGGACCAGCATGACCACTTGTTTCCATAAATCAAACCATGGGAACGTGTCATGTGGTCCATCCATACAGTTTGTATAACGGTACAAGAAGTATCTTTATTTTATCAATGTGACCCTATTTTACGAAGTCAACACTCCCTCTGATTGATTTGTGATGCAATCTAACTCATGTATCAGTACAGTTGCACCTATCACTCTGATGTCGTTTGGTCAAGTGATCTCCATTCAATTGGTTTCTTATCGAAGCAACAAGTAAATATGTGATGTGAGACATCACATATAATGCTCACAACTGGTAATGATAACGCCTGGTGGGGCGTGGTGTTAAGGGAGCCCGTCGTATGCGGGTGGGGAGCGGTCTCCTACCTCAACTGGACAAGCTACCATTGCGGTTGACAACTACCACTAGACCATTGTATATCACTGAAAGGGGCTGCTCACAACTGGTAAGATACTCAAGCTCAAAGCATACATAGGAACTTACACAAGTGACACATGGTGGTATACCTATGTCTCATCATGTGCCTTGCGCCATGCATCCCATCAGCATATGGCTGTGTGGATGCTTACTTGGCGCTCCTACCATTGACGTTGGCGAACACCAGCATTCAGAAATTATAGTTGCACCTAAAGTTCAGCAAAATGGACTCCCATTTCCAGAGGCAGCAGCACTCATGGCCGCACCAGGCGAGCAAAAACATCAGGGGGTGGATTGTGAGTCATCAGAAGTTACCTCCTCATGGCAAAGGGGCTCTTCCTAATGTGGCAGCTTTTCATCGTCACCCCACATGGCATCTGGCATCCTCCTCCTCTTTAGGAAGGGATGAGGACACAAGGGATGTGTACCCAAGCTCAAAGAACCAACCTGGGTCCAGCCTCCCAGTCCAAGGTTGCATTTGTCACTTTTCATACGTAAGCTATCTGACAATATCTCCCTTGTATCCAGAAAAGCAAATTTAATAAACAGGAAGCTGCATAAAGATAGGGGGGAATCAATCGGAACTTTGCGAGTTTGCAACCATGTACCGCCAATAGTCAACGACTTATCGTAGTGCTAGCCCCTTAGGGTGGATTTCCATACGCCGTGGATGGGTGTAGTACTGGATGGGTCGCTAGATCGGTTTACTTTCGGTTATGTCTCGTGGATGGGTCATGGGTGATTCGTGCATCCGTACGCAGGCGACAGCAGTCGATCATCCAGTTCCGCTTCTGTGGAAATGCGGCATGGATGGTTCCGCAATGGCCGGGTGGGCCGGGTGCCATAACTTGCGCTGTAGCAATTGCTCCAGCGGAAGACAACTTGTCCGCAGGGGAATGATCGCATGGCCATCCACTGTGGCTTAAATGTCGAAGAATCTGAAGATGCAGAAAGTCTCGGATTTTCCGTTCCTCGAATCAGATCTGACGCAATTCGAAATTTCGGGAAATGAAACTAGCAGAGGGAGGTCAAAGATTTCGTGAGGTCAAACTAGCTGATCGAATTGAAACTAGCATAGGGAGTTCGCAGATTTCGGGGGTGAGGAGGGTCAAACTGAGGAAGGTCGCAGATTTCGGGAGGTTGAACTAGCAGAGGGAACGAGAGGGAATTGAAACAAGTAGAAGGCAGGTCGCTAGAGAGACCGCCGCCGGGCTGCGCCGGGCTGCACCGGAAAATTTGCGAGTCATCCAGACTCTTCCAATCCACCCCTCGGTCGATGGCGGGGATGGATTTTGCCATCTGGATGGGTCTCGTGGATGGGTGTTTCGTCGGTCAATCCGAATCATCCAGGGGCTCTGTGGAAATGGAAGGCCTGGATGGATCGTCGGTTGTTCGTACTTTTCGACCCATCCAGACCCATCCACGGCCTATGGAAATCCACCCTTACTTCTACTGGAGCCGTCCTACCTGTTGCTGAGACGCCTCCTAGCGCTTTCATGCGCCTTTCGTGTAAGGTGAACCGTTCTTCCGCTGCGCGTTTGTCTGACCACAATCCCGACTTTCCTGACCTTCAAATCCCGGACCTTTTTCAAATCTTCGACCTCGTCCAAACGCCTCGAGCGCCATCGAATATGCTCAGCATTCCTATTTAATCCTATCCAAATCCTTCGCAACATTGGAGGAAGGTGCAGACAGCTGCAAGCACGTTTCTGCCCCACTCTCAGCTTTCTGTTAGGCATAAGCAACTGGCCGCGCGGCGTTGTCCAGGTTGGTTAGCGCATCCATTTGCCTTCGTTGCTAGCGCTCTGAGGCTAGGTATCCGCAAGTTGGGCAACCCCCCGGCTTGTTTTTTTACAAACAAACCAAGTGATGAGCCATCCGGTGAAAACGTGCAGCCCCTGGTGCATGTGCCTTGCTTAGTCATGGTTACCTTGGGAGGCGAGTTGACCTCGTACCTGCTGTTTCGTTTTGAACGACCCCACCTAACATCCAGAGTTAATCTTTTCAGCAACGAGCAGCAGCTTCTAGGCAGCTCCCTGGGCTCTCCCTTCATTCAAACCTGAAACAACCAAGGCGCCTGGAAGCTGATATTGTAAGCTTTCCAGTGCTCCAGGCATCTTGGGTTTGGGCCAGTGGTTGTCTCAGGAAGCTGCCTAGAAGCTGGTGCTGGTAGCCAAAAAGGAAAACAGTGCTAACATCAGGGGGTATTCTAGCATGTCGTAGTCTTCGGTCCATATATACAACAAAATGCATGCCCCCTGACTTCTCTGCCCCCCACCCCCCCACCCCACCACCACCACCACCCACCATCACCACCACCACCACACACACACCCCACACCCCACACCCCACCCACCCACCGACCCCACACATACATGCAGTCACACACACACATGATGGTCCGGTGTGTATGCATGTCCAGACAGCTGGGCTGCGTCTCACGATTGTACTCGTGCTAGAAAGCTGCTTATGCCACCTTCGAGGTGCACTAGCTTGCTTTAGTTTGGACTGCGTAGCCAGCCAGGGGAGCTGCCTAGAAGCTGCTGCTTTGTGGTGCTCTCTGGTCAAGTCAGAACATGCATGGAGTTTATAATGAAAGCGAGCACCGACATTCAACAAAAATGGCACATGGCTTCTCTCTAAGTATAACCGCGCATTATGAGTTAATAATAAATATAACCGCTCTCAAAGTTTTGTGCATGCAGATGCATGTTGCTATGTTGCCTTGGTGCTTGCTAGGCGCAATGATCAGGGTATGTAACCGCTTGAGCTCAGGTGGCCCTGTAGGTGCTGCAAACTAGTTCACTTGACTAGAGCACATGCTTGCCAGGGATCTTATTCAGAACCTTGCGTCGAAACTAAAGCATGCGCTAAGTAAGGCAGCAGTTTAATTGACTAGGGCACATGCGTGTCGGGGATCCTATTCAGAACCTTGCGTCAGAAGCACATCATGTGCTAAGGCAACAATGCATTTGACTAGGGGATATGCTTGACAAGAACCCTGCTCAGAACCTTGTGCTGAAGTGCGTCATGTGCTAAGGCAACAATGCATTTGACTAGGGCATATGCTTGACAAGAACCCTGTTAAGAACCTTGCGTCAGAATTTGGACAGGAGCACATAGAATACTACCAACACAAGGTTTTGAGCAGGCTCCTTGCCAAGCACATGCCCTAGCCAAGTGAACTGATTCCTTAGCATATGCCGCAATACTGACGCAAGGTTCTGAGCAGGCTCCTTGCCCAGCATGTGCCCTAGCCAAGTTAACTAATTCCTTAGCATATGCCGCAATTAGGCCAATATGTGGTTGAAGTCGAAATCGGACACATACACGATCAGGGTTTTATAATACCTCCGTTGAGAAAAGCTGCAACAATGCGGTTCATAAGTGTTATTTTCAGCCGTCAAATTGAGTAGTTGACTACTGCTCAAATTTAAAGGACGTTGAGCGCATTGTAGAGTACTAGAGTACAGAATGCGATCGTTTACTATTATGACGAGAAGGTTGAAAGGATTTTACAAATTTAAAAGCCTCAGCACGTAAATATGGACTGCGCAGTAACTATGGTCTTGCATTTTGAACTGTTATATTTTTAACTTGTATATTTGATTGATATCATCAGATCTGACAGTTACCTTTTGCTGAGCGGGCCGAAACCACTGAAAACCTATTTCGTCACTGCTCAGTGCATCATGCTCCCAATGCGACGTGGCTGATGGATGCATGCTCCGGACAGAATATAAATGTTTAGGATGCCTCTGCAGACAATTTGGTGCCTAGACAAGTCGCCGTGGTTGAGCATATCCAATGCTAGATTGTAAATATAGCAGCAAGTGGGTCCCGAAAAACCTATTTCCTCCCTGCACAGTTGACCGTGCATCCTCCCGATGCCGTGGTTGAGCATTCGAACATCAAACAAGCCTATCGGTGGGATTCCCACCTCGAATTATGCTCAGTCAAAGTCATATTCATTATTTCTTCCGTGCGCCCGCCTATCACGGCCGTGAATATCTTGTCACACCCAATTTGAGCTTACCGATCTAGCCTCCAAATATCTGTGTCAACGCCGTATACCTCAAATTCCATTGATTGCCCTGAACGTTAGCTTGCGATTGTCAATTATATGCCGTTCAAATCAGAGATATAAGTGTGCTGCGTTCAAATATTTGGCTACAAGTGTGTGGTACACTGCGAATAAGAGTGTTGTGTACACATATCCGATAAGAAAACAGCTAGAGTTGAAAGCCACAGGATAAGGCTCTGAATCCAGGTAGAGTTATCAGGGTGCTGGTATGTGCTGGTGTGTGCTAGCCCACGCATTGCACCATGTAGATCTGCGCACATGTACGGTCCCATTCAATCCCCATCGTTGCACTATGCACATCAACACGAGCACACACACACAATACCATGTAATTCCCATTGTTGTACCATGCACGTCCACACAAACACACAGTCCCATGCAATCCCCATCGTTGCACCATGCTCATCCACACAAACACACACAGTACCACGCAAACAGCTATTTCCCAACAGCTATTCCCCAACTTTTCATTCTCAACTACTGTTTCCCCCTCTTCTGCAGGAGGGCGGTCATTGAATTTACTGACAACAATAATGCCTAAGCTGGGAACTAGTATATACAGGTATGAAGTTGGTGTGTGTGGTGGAGTGGGTGGAGGGTTGGATGAAACATATGGGGGAGTGTTGGGTGGATACCAAACTGTGTGCACCCTAAACCTTCAACCCTCAACCCAAACACAATGCTGGCAACCTTCAAAACACTCCAGTGTCCAGAATCAATGTTTATAATCCTTTGAAGATGGATTGAGTTGTGGATCCCTTGAAGGTGTTTCAGGTTTTGATATTTGACCCGCACTGCAGGGGTGTTTACCGGATAAAGTCTGCTGAGAAATGGGAAGTTAAGATTGGGCGCCTCACTGAACGGACTCGAGCAACTGTTGGCCGCTACACTGATGAAGTAGAGGCCGCCCTGGCATACGATGCCGCCGCAATCGCTCTAGGGTAAGTCCCTCCTCCCTCTCTCCACCCCTCTCCTTGTCCTCCATTGAACTCCCTATCCCCCCCCTCCCTCTCTCTCCCTCTCTCTCTCTCTCTCTCTCTCTCTCTCTCTCTCTCTCTCTCTCTCTCTCTCTCTCTCTCTCCTCTCTCTGGTTAACGGAGTTACACAATTTAATTGCGGTCCTGCTACACAGTTATCAAAAACACCAAAAATAGCATTAGGGATAAGTCATATAGTCAACCCTATTATTGCGAAAGTACAGCAAGCCATCTAACTAAGATCTAGTGAAGGGGGGGTGGGGTGGGTGGGGGGTGGGGGTGGGGAGGGGGTCCCTCCGTAACACAAAAACTCATTCCATCTCAAAAGATTGAAACACATTTCAAAGGCACAGTTATAGCCAAGAAAATAATTTAAATTTCTAAGCATACTAAAAACCAATCTAGGCAAATTAAGCCAGAAGGTGCTAGTTTCTATAATTGTCATTCTATGTGTCTATGTCTAAGGCGTCTTTGATGTCCACCCTCCAGCTTGTCCTGTCATGGGCCTGTAGGTCCCAATTTGGAGACATGTTGGTGGCTTGGAGATCATCCTAAAGGGTGTGAATGATGGTATGTCCTCCTTGCCTCGGTTGACCTTCAGCAAGGGGTGTGTGCGTGGCGAAGAGCATTTGCTTCATGATGCGCGAGTCAGGTCGCCTGGCTATGTGTCCAAGGAACCTCAGTCTATTTCTCTAATGATGCTGGGAATATCCCTGTGGTTGCATCTTTTTCTAATGTCCGCATTCCTAACTCAGTCTGCTCTGCTAAAGTTCAACGACATGCGTAGACACTCATGGAGTGCCACGTTGAGTTGTTGAATCAGGATTTCTGAGAGAGCCTATGTCTCGCTCCAGTACAGGAGGGTGGATGGTATGATAGCTTTGGACACCAGATTCTTGATTTTCCTGGTTATGCTTTGGTTTTTCCAGAGCCTAACCAGAGAAGCGCAAGCCTCCCTTGTCCTAGCAATCCTGTGTTTTACCTCCTCTTGTAGGTCCCATCTGGTGTGAACAAGTTACCTAGGTACATAAATGAGGCAACAAAATAAATGCTGCCCCCATTGAGTGATATGGGATTGGGAGTGGGGTGAGAGGGGGAGCTAGACAGAGGGTGGAAGTGCATAGCCTTTGTCTTCTTGAAGTTGATGGACACACCCCATGTTCCTGAGGTGGTCTCAAGACTCTTTAAGAGGGAGGTGAGGCCATCTTTGGAGTAGGACAAGAGGACTAGGTCATCAGCATACAGGAGGAATATGATGCAGTGGGTCGTAGCTTGGGGGTGGGATGTAGGGTTGGCTGGAGTGTTGAGCAGTCCATTCATGTCTGAGGTTATTAGGAATCCAAGCTGGACATCCTCTAGTGAGAAACTACTAACCAGGTGATCCATGAACAGGTTGAAGAGGAGGGAGGAGAGGGCGCATCCTTGCCTCACTCCTGTTTTCATCTCAACTTTCTGGATATGTAACTCTGGACAAGGACCTCTCTTGAGCATCCATTGTACATCTCTTTAACTAAGCTAACTAGGTGGGGATCTTTCCCTCTGGCAGCCATCAGGGTCCACATTGCCTCCCTGTTGACGCAGTCGAAAGCCTTGCGGTAGTCCACAAAAGCACGTTCAAATAACTTTCTATGTGGAGATTCCTCTTGATTGTTCTGTTGAGGTGAGCAACAGGCCCTTTCATCCTATCAGTTCCCTTTAAGCCTATCAAGTTACCAATGAAATGCAACCTACCTTCACGCATCCATGATTAATTGCGATTTGATGGTTTCCAGTTCATATAGTATTCTTATAATCAGCCCTTCCTGATGATTTGCTGAGGTTGGGAAAGCTCCTTAAGCCTATCTGGCTACCCCAGGACTGTCACACACACACACACACACACACACACACTAAAATCCGCAACCAGGAAAACAGATTGTCTGAATTTCCCATACAAGGTGTCAGAGGCCAAGATCACTGATGCGCTGCTCCTCAAGCTGTTCAGGACCACTGATAGAGACAAGGTCAAGAAGATAGTTGAGCAACAGGTGGGAGACTGGTGGGGGATTGTTTCTTGGATTGGGTCTAGAGTTCAGGTTAGTTTGGGTTGGGAGTGGGAAGTGGGGGGGCTTCTTAGTTTGGTTACGCATACCAGCTTCTTGAACTATACGTCTTGAGAAGTTAAGTAAATTCCCACATCTGCTAGGCATACCAGAGTAAACATCAAACTGTTTGAATTGTGACAAATATCCTGGCATAAGTATACGTGAGAAAGCGTGGGGGAAAATAATCTCCTCCCACAAGTCCATTTAGAGGGACAAGGGGCTGGCAATGTTGGTGGATGTCTCTCATTGAACGTCACTCATTAGCTTCTTCTGCCAGTAGTGCCCCAAAGCTACTGTAGTACTGCATGGCTACAAATAATAATGATTTCACACCTGTGTGGCCGCACCGAATGCCACAGGGTCTAGACTTGCCTGCCAGGAGAGCACAAGTGAATCATCAGAACCATGGCTACAACTTCGTGTCGTACACATCAGGCCGTGACGGTAAACAGCCTATACGGCCGTATTTGGGCAAAGTCTGTCTCAACCCAAAGGAGCAAGCTGAGCTACCAGAGAGTCTCCTGGCTGGTGCACCCCAGGAGAAAATAAAGGTAACACGGTGCTGGTAATATCTGTCGTTAGGACATGATAGGATGATGACACATCAGATAGCTCGATGCTGATGATTACTCCTAGTTGCGATACTTGTGAGTGTTCCAACGTATACATTGGACATGGAAGTCTCAAGAAAGTTAAATAAGTTGCAATGACGCCACTCATGCATGTGTGAGACGGATTAAGAAAACAATTGCGGGCGGAGAAACGCAGCTGGTTGTTTGAATCCACGGCCGGCCAGCTAGATGTAATGGTTTGCATTGACATGCCGACCACGTTGATTTAATCATATAGATATGCAAGATTGTGAGGACAGACACACTCGGGGATATTCACTCACATTGCCTCATATCTATACAACTATATAAGTTATACTCGATTTACATGATTATTTGATCAATTTTGTCAACTTCTGCTGTGCAGTCAATCTACACAAATAACTTTGAGACTGCTGAGGAAGCCGCCAAGGCGGTGGACAGGTGGGTGCCTCCACTGCTGTTCTTTCCTGCTATGGCTCAAGGGCGGGGATGATTTGCTGCCTAGAAGCTGCTACACATAGCCCTAAATACAAAACAGCGGTGTGGGCTCGGGTGTTGGCATGTAATGCTGTGTGTGTCCCTTCCCCCCTCCCCTTCTGGCGCCTTCCACCCCCTTCCCCTCCTGACCCCACTCCCACCCACCACCCTGACTGCCCTGTCCCTACTAGGTTGTTATACAAGCTCGGGCGACACGGCTTCATCAACTTTAGTCTCTCAGAGGAGGAGAGGGCTGAGCTAGACAGCATCGGGATGGAGGAGCTCATTGCAAGCTTCAGGCAAGCAGGCAGGCATAGGGCCTCCCAACTCCTCCCTCGTGTGCGGGGAGCTAGTGTATACAGGTACGGTGGTGGTGTGTGTGGTGGATGGGGTTGAGGGCTAGATGAAGTGTATGGGGGAGCATTAGGTGGATACCAAACTGTATGTGTACACCCCACTCAGTACACCCTTGACCATAGCACGATGAAAGCAGCCTTCACACACTACAGTGACCAGAATCAGTGTGTTTCAGAATCCTTTGTAGATTGATTGAGTTGCCGATCCCTTGAAGGTTGTTGAGGTTTTGACATTTCAACCGCACTGCAGGGGTGTTAGCTGGGTCAAGTCTGTTGATAAATGGGAAGTTAAGATAAGGCGCCTCATTGAACGGACCCGGACAACTATTGGCCGCTACTTCGATGAAGTAGAGGCCGCCCTAGCATACGATGCCGCCGCCATTTCTCTAGGGTAAGTGTCTTCCCCTCCCCCCCTCCTCCTTGTCCTACATCTCTCTCTCTCTCTCTCTCTCTCTCTCTCTCTCTCTCTCTCTCTCTCTCTCTCTCCTCTTTGTCCCCCATTGCTATTAGAGTAACTCCCTCCCCAATCCCCCATCATCCCCCCCTCCTAGTCCTACAATTAAGTCCCAACCACCTTGTAGTGTCTCCATGGACTAGACTCAAATGGATAAGAAAATAAAAATTGTCACTGCTACTGCCGAAGACAGCGACCAGCCTTAAGGCTGAAGCCATGCAAGGTACATCATCAATCCCGAGTAGGGGGGTAAGAACAAAGAACATATCAGATCTCATCATTGAAAGTTCCTGTTTCACCCAATTACCCCCCCCCCCCACCCCACACGCACACCCCACACGCACACCCACACCCCACCCTCCCACACACACCCCACCCCACCCCCACACACACGCAAAGTTGAGGCCTCATACCTGGACATCCAGGCAGTAATACATAGTGAAGGGGTTAGCATCAGCTGGTCAAGGCTTTTCGACCATGTAACTGAAACATACAAAGATCAAGCTTGTACACAGTTTTTCAGCTTTTAGTCATTTTACAACTTTCTTTAACTTTAACCTTAGATGTGATCACCCAAGTATGACAAGAACTGTAAGCGCTATCTATCTGTATATGTATCCTTATCATCTTCATCATCAGAAGAAGAAGAAGAAGAAGTAGCAGTAGCAACATGATTTAATTTACTTAAATTGTATTCTGGAGGCTGAGGGTCCGCTCAGGTGGGTTCGCTCGGGTGGGTTGGTGTGTGTGGGTGGGTGGGTGGGGGGGGGATCTACCCCAGGCTTGACTGCTTTGGGGACCTCGTTTGGGACTAGGATCCAGGACGTGCATCCATGCTTTCTCACGCTCGTGCAAAGCAGGGTGTGAAGGTCTCTTTGAGGTGTCCAGCCTGGATGTACCTTCCAGGACACCCACCAATTACACCCAGGGTTTACCCAACTAATGGCTGCAGATCTGTGCTCCTCTCGCCGTGCCCATCTCAGTGTTGTATCTCACTCAATTCAAATCAGCCCTTTTTGATGATTCCCGAGGTTGGGCAAGCTCCTTCAGCCTATCTGGCTACCCCTGGACTGTTATGCAAACAAACACACATATTCCGCATACAGGAGAACAGATGGTCTTAATTTCCCCGGGAAGTTGTCAGAGGCCAAGATCACTGATGCGCTGCTCCTCAAGCTGTTCAAGACCACTGACAGGGACAAGGTCGAGGTGATCGTTGAGCAACATCAAAAAGAGAAGGGCGACGCAATGAGCGACGTGTGGAAGGCCCTCCTCAACAGGAAGTTGGATGCAGTATCTGAGGTGTGAGACTAGAGGGGGGTTATGGCTTGGCTTGGGGTTGGAGTTGGGGGTTGGGTTGGGGGGTATTGTTTGGGGGATGACTGTGTTGTGAATAACTTAATAACCGTGAGTATCACAGCGGGGGACTTTAAATTGGAAGACAGTGAGAAGCCCAGACTCCAAGCATTGGCTAAAAAATAGGTAGAAGTCTAATCCAATTAGCACGTGCATCAAGTTATCTAAGTAGCAAGTTCACTACGTGTTGTTCAAGGGTACCTCAAAATCTTATTGATCTTTTAACCAACCCTGGCACTTGAGTCAAATGGCACTGGAGTCAAATGGCACTGGAGTCAAATGAAATGAGTTCAGTGGCAAGGTCACTTGCGTCCTCTGTCAAATGCTTACGATTTGTTGGAGACTAATTAAAGACCAATTGCTGATGCTGCTGATGCTTCTGCTGATGATGATAGTTGCATTTTTCTTGGTGCCTCACTGGACTCAAAATATGCCCGCAGCTTGACAGGAGGCAAGGGGGACTTCAGAACATCACCAAGCATGTGTGTGTCAAGCTGTGTCGTGAGAATTCCCCCCGGTTTGCCGAGTACGTAAAGCTACAAAGAGTCGTGATCCAAGCTCGCAAATAGGCACGGTAAAAAGAGCCAGATAGGAAAGCCATACGAGAAAGCCAGCTGATAAAGCCAAGAAGTTTTCATCAGCACCTCTTGATAACTTAACTTTGACTGTATTTTATTATTTTGATTGAAAGGATTTTCACCCCAGGAGGTGGGTTCCATACACAAATAGTCCGGTGCCTTGGTGGGTTCCCTGGAGGTCTGTCCGGGGGCTCGTGTGTCATTGTTGACTTGAGTTCAAGCATGTGGCCGGGAGCGAACGATCTGCAACCTATAGGGGCTCGGGTTTGAGCTATGTAGCTTTGGCAAACACACGATTTTGGACGGTGTGTGGGAGGAACATGGATTAGTACGTTGCGACGTCGTGACTGCCGCGATTTCGACCAGTACAGCTGGGAGTAAGTTCGGTAAGGTCAGTAGGTTCGTTATGCGTTATACATTTCAGGAGAAGTTTTTACTGGCTATTTGGCAAAATTCTGGCGAGCGTATCTTGGTTTCGCTGCATATAGGTCTGGCTGCCTACAGGCTGACCAACCAGTGCAAGCAAGGTTTGGAATGACTTCAACTTGAACTCGGTTACATGGATCCAGCATGTTCAAGCTGCTCGCCGTCTTTGACAGTGAAGTCAACATGGTTGGCCCCGCCCATAATAATGATGGTTGGCCCCAGCCCACTCACTTGCGCTGGGGCTGACCATTAACTCCAAACATAGCGTTAATAAAAGTAAGCTTCATGCAATCTCTTCATACAATAAATGAAATTCAGAGGCAACTTCTCCCGGCCTACCAGGTCAGCCTGAAGGCTAGTGCACCTGGAAATGCTTTGAGACTTTGAACAAGGGTGTAATGACATTCTGTACGCAGGAGTGGTGTAGTAGTGTTTATAAACCCATGTGTACTCCTCTTACAGACCGTGCGTAGCCCGCAGGCTGATATATCATATAACCAAACTAGAAGGCTGGTAGATCATGTGTATGTTTGTTACAGTCTAGGTCTAGGTCTAGGTTTGTTAGAGTCTAGTATGTTTGTTACAGTCTAGGTCTAGGTCTAGGTTTGTTAGAGTCTAGTATGTTGGTTACAGTCTAGGGGAAGGCAAGCTAAAGGTTCTTGCCCAAACTCAAGTAATTAACATGATTCTCAATTATCCTGCGGGTGTATTAACAAGCACTGACATATATGATAGATTGTGTGTGTGTCTGGGGGGGGGGGGCTTCTCGTTTTGGCTGTGCATAGCAGCTTCTAGAAATATTAGTCTTGAAAGCAAAAGTGATTTCCCACATCGCATACCAAAGTATACCACAACATGTTTGTATTGTAGACTGACGCCCTACGTGAGATGGCGTGAGAGTATAATAATCAAAAATGGAATGAGTAATCTTTGACAGTTATATGCCCCCAACCAACATTTCTCAACCTGTGAAAAGGACCCTGAGTTCACTGGCTGCGTTATAGATATACAATTGTGAGTGTAATTGTGTACAAGATCATACCTCTCATAAATATATATACAATCATATAGCCCCAAACCAACATTTATCAACCTGTGTATAGGACCCCGAGTTAACTGGCATACCCCCAACCAACATTTATCAACCTGTGTATAGGACCCCAAGTTCACTGGCATACCCCCAACGAACATTATCAACCTGTGTATAGGACCCCAAGTTCACTGGCATACCCCCAACCAACATTTATCAACCTGTGTATAGGACCCCAAGTTCACTGGCATACCCCAAACCAACATTTATCAACCCGTGTATAGGACCCCCAAACCAACATTTATCAACCTGTGTATAGGACCCCCAAACCAACATTTATCAACCTGTGTATAGGACCCCCAAACCAACATTTGTCAACCTGTGTATAGGACCCCCAAACCAACATTTGTCAACCTGTGTATAGGACCCCCAAACCAACATTTATCAACCTGTGCATAGGACCCCAAACCAACATTTGTCAACCTGTGTATAGGACCCCCAAACCAACATTTGTCAACCTGTGTATAGGACCCCCAAACCAACATTTGTCAACCTGTGTATAGGACCCCGAGTTCACTGGCGATGCGGTAAGAAGGAAAAGGAAGAAGTGTGCACAAAGGGGTCCGAAGAAGAAGGCAGACATGAGTGAGAGTAGTGAGAAAGACATTGAGGAGGAGGCGGGGGAGGAGCTGCCCATGCACGGTGATGACAATGTGGATAATGTAGACGGTGGTGTCAATGATGACAATGAAGAAGCTATCCAGGAGGATGAGGGCACTGACAATGTGCAGGGCCAGGGTCCAGCTGCTGCCCGCAGTCACCAGGATGGTCCTGTGCCTAGGAAGACGAGGAAGAGGGCGAGGAGGGGTGAAGGGATGGGTGGGGAAGAGGATAACAAGTCCCCTCATGAAGTACATGCTGGGAGTAGGGATCCTGGTGGGGTTGGGGACCTCCTGGTGATTGCTGATCAGAAGCAGCAGATATTGTATACTGGTGGTCTCATGGCTCCTGCAAATCTGCAAAGCGCTGTAGTAGTGAAGCAGGAGCCAGACTGTCTGAAGCAAACTGGTTGGTCTCATCCTAGCCTTGTGTTCCCTGACCAGGCATCCATGGTCCCTGCCCAGGCATCTATGGTCCCTGCCCAGGCATCCATGTTCCCTGCCCTGGATCCTGTATTATCTCCCCAAGAGCTTGCCTCAGTCCTTCCCACAAGCATGGACACCCAGCTTGGCCCTAGAATCCGGATCCTCAGTTCCCGGACCCTCAGCTACCCCAGGTGGTGACCAATCCAATCCCAATCCTGATTCAGTTGTCCAGATATCACATGCCACAGGGTGTGATGTGGCATGTGACCTGATATCACACACCACAGGGTGTTAAGTGGCATGTGACAACATAACAACACCATTGGATGCTCAGTTGGGTCATACAACTCACCAGAGTGTGGGTGTAAGCTACTCGTAGCTGGCAGGCCTGTTGCCACTGGCTGTATACTTGTCTGACAAAGCCTCACAATTGGGCGGTTAGTTAGCTCGCAACACACATTTGCGTGTGGGTACGAGCCACACACAACTGGCTGGTCAGACACCTGAAGATTTTTCTGACAGGTCTTCACCAGTGCAGTCCGGTATGACTGAGCTGGGAGCACCAGTGGACCCCTTATTGACTGATAAGATACAATAGGGTGAGGCCAGTAGTGAGACCCACCTGGTAACATGATAGGTAACTTTTGAATGGTGGCAAGGTCGAAGGCTCAAAGTGCAAATGTGTACATTCAGTACAGCAGTTCAGTGCAATACAGTGCTGTAGTGCAGATTTGTACAGGTGTGTTATGAAGACAAGCTAGTACAGGTTAAGTCTACCTACTTTTTGTATAATGAAATCCTAGGTTGGATTGGTTTGCTACATGATTTTCAGCCAACTCAGGGATGGGATGCTCACCGTCCTCCCGTTCCAAGTCCCCCCGAGCAATACCCACGGAAGCCAGGAAGCATTCTAAGTGGATTAGACAGATTAAAGACTTGTCTTATAAATCCTAGAAGCCCCGACAACCAATCCAAATAATACTATAACTCGGATCCTCCGTCGTGTTCTTCTTGCTAACGATTTGTTGGTGACCAGTTCATACGGCAAGCCCCCCCTGGTAATCCTGATATTTGATCACGACTTTCGGTGTTGGGCAGGTCCCACTAGCCTATGTGGCTACCCCTGGACTATAACATACATACATACAACCAGGGAATGGATTGTTTTTTATTTTAGTTGTTCCGTGGTTTTCCAGCCAACTCTGGGCTGCTCACCATCTACCAATTCCAAGTCCCCCCCTGAAGGAATCCAGGGAGCATGATATGCAGATTAGACAATTTAAAGACTTGTCCAGGGGAATGGAAAATTCGATGAGAACGGTGTGGACAGTCATGAAAGTATGAAAAGTATTAAGCCACACTCCTGAGTAATCACATTGTAATCACATGGGTGGAGGGTAGATAAGCACACATCACCGCAACGAGGCTGTAGACCAGGGTTTTCATGAAGGTGCTACTTGTGGCTCAGGTGCTTCATTGCGCACCTTGGCATTTTGTGGGTGCAACGTTAGCAGGGTAGAACAAACCGGTTGGTTCTGCGGTTTGAACATGAATCCGTTGATCAGGACCTGTTTCTGAGGTATCTGCCTCAGCTGAGTACAGTAGCTGGGTAGCTTAAAGGCTGACTCTGATGACCCACCATCTTCTCACCCTGATTTTTACTGAGCGCTTAGAACCAAGGAATTTGGACTAAAGTCCTGCAATATTGCTTTGGGCTTCATTCGAGAGGAAAATTTGAAATTAAAGCCTTGATCAGCTGCAAGTAAGATCCCGTTCAACGCAGTGTATCACTCTTGCAATTGTTAGCTTACTAGACTATTCGCAAGCTGATTAAATGTATGCGACCCAGGTGCTGTTTGAATTGGGGCCGCTGTCATGCACATGGTTTTTACAGTTTAGTCATATATGTATATAAGTTGATTGAAGTTATTTAAGGTAAAGAAAGTATGCAAGATAAACAAACAAAATGCACCACTGGGGTAAAAACAGTATCGTGGTTGCAACATCAAGATTGGGGGAATCTGTGAACAAAATGCGGTGTTCCAATGTTGTTCCCGCGGTCCTGTTGCAGCTCCAAGCTAAGCAAATAAAAAGAAGAGCTCAAGTAGCTCAAGCAAAATGCCGCCAAAGCATGCATGGTGCATGATGCATCTCACTGCCCCCAAAGTGATTGCAGGCTTAAGTCTGGACTCTGGAGCCGTCCTTACCAAGTCCAAGTTATAGTTCAAGTTCACGAGGCAAAGAACTCAATAACCCCTCTGCTTTTCATTTGTTGCTGTTCCTGCCTAAGACGGAGACTCGGAGGGCAGCCTAAAAGCTGGAACCATGAGACGGAATCCAACGTTGAAATTGTCACTTATCGCTTTAGCCCCCTCTGGACCCCCCAGGGCAGGGTCTCGGGGCTGAAGCCCCAAGTTCTATTACCGAGCCAGTATCTCTGTCTGTCTCCAGGTGTTTGAACGATTCCGTGCACCTCCCGCACCCAAACATTTGGATCGTAGTTGGAGGGCGCATAACTAGAGTTATCTGCATCGCAGCGGGCAAGATCCTTCGCAAAAGTTGTTCAATGTTTTGTAGCTTATTAGCGGAGCCCCCCTCAGGGGGCGGGAGCCCCCAGCCCATGGACGCCCTCGCCCTCGCCCTCGCCCTCCAGGGGGAGTCCGCAGCGCAGCAGCGCAGGGCAGCGAATCCCGTTGACTTTGCACTTCAGCGAATTTCGATTGCGCAGATTAAGAGAGCTGGAGATGATGGGGTTGGTGCGAATCACGTACTGGCCACGCTAGGGCTGCCTCGGTATGGAGGTAGCGATATGGGAGTAACCAGGGCAGCTGCAGCTGGCGGTGCACCCATCCGCATCCCCCCGATCTGCATCCGCCAATCTCAGTTTGGCCTGGGTCAGGAAGGTAGCAGGCCCTGAGGCCCTTCGCTGTTTTCGGAGAATCTAACCCAACTTGGAGGTCCGATTGTTGCACGAATACTGCACAAGCCGAGGACCAGCTAACTTGATTAATTCGCTGAAATGCGCAACAGTGCTGGCTGGCCAACTCAGTGAGTTGTTGTCTTGTTCAGGGATATTTTGAAGCTAAGGAACCACTGTCCCCACGTTTTATATATGGAAGTGCGAACTGCAGGCTCAAAGTTGTGTACAATGAAGATAACCATATCTCTCAGTAGTGCGACTGATAAAGGAGACGCAGGCAGTACAGTCTAGTATTGAATTGCGGCCATAGCTGGCCTCGGTGCCGAGCGGCAGGCGACACATGCCCTGGAGGGGACTTAGACCTGTGCGCTCTTTGACTACTCTAGAGACGACGTATTGGTCGTACTATAACACTACGTACCATGGTGCTCCTAGTAGCCTTCGGGGTACTACTAACAGCTATTTGGACTAAACGCTGCTGTATAACGTACCACCCCAAAACACCAAGGTGCTTAACATAGCACTTGTGCTGCAACAGCCTACACTTGTTGTGGTGTGAGTATAGGGACCGGCAAATCTTATAAAAATGACTTATGCCGAGTATGATATCATATGATATCATACAAATTACACCATATTATATTGTATGTAAATGGTAACTTAGGCCTGGTCAGACTGCCGGCATCATATGATATCATATTGCCTATTTCTATGTAAGTGTGAGGTGTAAGCTGTGAGAGTTAGAGCCTTAGAGGTCGTGTAGCAATTATGCGGATGATTTGAAATTTGAAATTTCTAACCAGGTCGTACTTCGCAGCTCCAAATCCTCCAATATGGCCTCAACTTCCGAGACTTCTTGTATCGGTACTTATGGAGATTTGCAGCAAATTTTGCTCGGAGAAGTCAAGATACGAAGTACAACCTACAACTGTCAGTTCCCAAACATCCGCTGAATTGCTATGATTTCGTATACCGCCAATACCGGTATGAAAGGATTTTCACTTCTCAGTTTCTCGATTTTAACTTAACACAAGCCCTGGTAGTCTGAACTCCCTGGAGCAGGGTTTTTCTGAAGGACATGGAGTAGCCTTTTTGTACCACGGTGCGCCTTGTAGCGTTTTGGGTGCCTTTGGCTGTCTCAGATGGGCAGATGTGGATCTGGAACTGTGTGCATCTCAATGTTCAGATCTTGGAGTCCCCCTGCACAACCCTGATACGGTAGTGTGAACGGACTAAACTATGGTGCTTGGCGGTTTACATTCTATTGCCATAGGCAGACCAGTGTTGGCGCAAAACAAGCCCACACCACAACCTTCAGGGGGTGGGGTGGGGTGGGGGGGGTCTTCCAACTACTGTACGCGCTTAAAGTACTGTTACATTTCCTTGTCACAAGTTCAAGGACAGGTTACCATTGGCAGAATCCTTTTTACATTTGATTTTCAATCATAACCAGATTCAAGTGAGACTAAAAAAAGTTATTCTGGGCATAAGCATCAAGAACATCATTGGCTTGGACATTTAACCATGTCTTTGGCTGTAAAAAAGGAAAAATGTAGGACAGAAATGCAGATTGTGCAAGGCAATGTTCACTTTTAACTTTCTCATCATACTACCTAGTCTGTCCATGCACCGCTCATCATCAGGATATATGTAGCTTGAGTGCAGCCTTTGGGGCGAGGTTCAAACATTCAATCCAGTGTACTGCAATGTACCATGGTAACAGTAACTTGGCAAAGGCAAACCAGCTGGAGTGGTCTCAGGTTCGAGCATAATCCGGATTGGCAAAGGGTCGTTTGCTAAACCGTTTGCCAATACTTAATAGGCGCGTATAGTATCCTCTCATAATCAACAGAATCATGGTGGCAACTCTTGGGATAAACACGCATCACACACAAGATTACCTGAACACTTGGAGTGTGGGTAACCCAAGAGTCGCCCTATGAACAACCCTAGTCAGCACCAGGCTGGCAGGCTAAACTGGTATTTTTGTTTCTATTCCCGCAGCCAAGGCGTTGCGCTGTGGGCTCACCTACAGCCCTTATCCTGTACTTGCATGTATGCATAATCAATGTGTACTATTTTGCACTGTGGAGTGCAATATTTTACGGCACTGACGTACTGAGCATAAGCATGCTATACTCAACCTTGCCATCATTCGAAGGTAATCCATATTGTTACCGCCCCTCCATGGGTAGCGACTTCAGTACATCAGGCGTACTGCCAGAGGAACAAATAGGGCAAGCAAAACGGGTGCACTACAGGCCCTCATGGTTCGGCCTGCAAACCTGCCTGCGCCCGACGCCACTTGATTTTTTTTTTTGCGGTCACGCCCTTGTAACAGTGTTACCTAGTAACCTGGTTACCTTGTAATCACGAAAAGGCAATCCATCTTGTAGCCCGGTAACATTGCCACCATTCAAAGTTAATCCATCTTGTTACAATGTTAACCCGCAAACTTAACATCATTCAAAGGTTATCCATCCCGTTGCAGCTGAATCAGGATCAGGTTTAACCACCCCTTGAGGTAGCTGAGCGAGGGGTAGCTGATAATATGGTAGCTGATGATGAGGTAGTACCTGATGAGGTAGCTCAGGATGGGGTGGGAATGCAAGGCCAGGATGAGCCCCACCAGCTTGCTCTAGAGTCTAGACAGTCTGACTCCTGCTTTACTACCACAGCACTTTGAGGATCCGCAGAAGCCATCAGCCCACCATTATGAGGTAGCTGAGCATGTGGTAGCTTAGAATGCGGTGGCTGAGCACAAGGCTCATCCTCAGTTACATTTTCACCATCATTTAGTGGGATCCAGCCACTGATGCTCTCGAAGGCTATTGTGTCCAGCAGGCTAGGGCCAAGCTGGGTGTCCATGCTTGTAGGGAGGACTGAGGCAAGCTCTTGGGAAGAAAAAGCAGGAGCCTGGGCAGGGAACAGGGATGCCTGGGCAGGGAACGCAAGTCCAAGATGAGCCCCAACAACTTGCTGCAGACAGTCTGGCTCCTGCTTGACCACCACAGCGCTTTGCAGATCTGCAGGAGCCATCAGCCCACCAGTATCACGTACCTGCTGCTGCTGATCACCAATCACCAGGGGGTCCCCAAACCCACCAGGACCCCCACTCCCAGCATGTACTTCCCGAGGGGGCTTGGCACCCTCTTCCCCACTTATCCCTTCACCCCGCCTCTCCCTCCTCCTCTTTTTCCTAGGCACTGGACCAGCATGGTGCGTGCTGGTAGCAGCTGGACCCTGGCCCTGCGCATCGTCAGTACCCTCATCCTCATGGATAGCTTGCTCATTGTCATCTCCGACACCATTGTCCACATTACCCTTACTGCCATCATTGTGCATGGGCAGCTCCTCTTCCTCCTCCTCCTCAATGTCTTCCTCGCTACTCTCACTTCTGTTTGCTTTCTTCCTCGAACCCCTTGGTGCAGGGCTCTTCCTTTTCCTACCTACCTTGCCGAGAGTGCACTCAGGGTCCTATTCACAGGTTGGGAAATTGGTTTCAGGTACGATGCTGACAATTAGTGCACACTTCGGATAATATGCTGCAATGCTAATTTCATTGGCAACACATATCAACTTCCAGAAAAATTATCTCACATGTTGTGGTGCAATCTCAGAAAAATATAACTTCACTCAATAGCTTGAGCGATGAACAATTGATTTGCGCGGTGCTGGGCTTTGTGGGCCTGGTATGTATGGTTCTGTCTCGAATGCTGTTTGCTTGGGGGACATGTGGGCGGCCTGCCAACCAGGTCTGCAGGTGATCTGACTTCCACTGGGAAGGGTCTGACATCACAACAACCGGAAAACAGGACCTGCGGAATCGCCACAGCGCCCTCACTTCTCGCTCAGATACAGCTTTGCAACTCAAATTAGGGAGCTAATTAAGTAGGCGCAATTAACTTGTTCTGGAGAAGGCACGGAAGCTTCGCAAGTAGGTGCGGATGGAAATTGCGCATTCCATTGATGGTCCCCACTAACCCTGGAGGACAGCCTTACATCTCAAGAGCTTCTTCCAAGCTCCCCAAGCGCTATTCAGTCATACCATCATCTTTTTAGGCGCGAGCAGTAAATTCATGAATGTATGTTTTCCATCTTTATTATTCTAAGACTTGGTTTGAATGTAAACGGTTGCCATGTGTGAAAATAAATTTATAAGCGATAGGTTTGGAGGCTTCTAAGAGATTCACGGAGGGCCAGTCACCTGTACTGCCTGGCCCCACGCTATAATTTTGTTATGTTCTCTGGTACCTTCCGCCGGTACCCGGAACTCGTACCCCCACCCTCCTGGTACCGTTGCGTTCCATTTCCTAAAGGCACACAGGCGTCTCTTCTCTTCACCTCGCTAATTTGACGGAATCGCTTTTAGCGCTACCTCGCACTTAACTCCTCCCCCCCCCCCCCCCCCCCACTCCCCTCCAAACCTGAAAATAGCACTGCCAGTTAACTCAGTCCTTTTCACAGGTTGAGACAAGTTGGTCAAGGGCATATACAACACATTACATTGTCATTGGCAGGCCAGTGTTGGATCAAGACAAGCCCACTCCCCAACTTCCCGGGGGTCTCCCAACCCTCCTCACATAATCAAATACGTGTATACATATATGTATATGAATCATATCAGTCAAAGTTTATTTATTCCGTTTTTGATTATTAAAATCACGCCGTCTCATACTTGTCAGGGGGCTAGGCTCAATACAAACATCATGCGAGGTAAACTCTGGTATGCACAGCAGAAGTGGGAAATTACTTTTATTCTGAAGATCATCGATCAGAACCGAATGGCTCAGTGGCAACTGGTATCTAGATGCGATGTCGGCTCGAGCATCATGTACTTACCATCCAGTTCCCTTAATCCCACAGGGCACGTCCTTAGGTCATTGCGACAATTATTAGATGTTCAAATTTTCATTTCCTTGTTCTTTTTCTGAAGACTTTTATTTCTAGAAGATGCTATAAGTAGCCAAACACAAGAAGCCCACCCCCCAAACCCCAACCCCAATCCAAGCAATAACCCACCTCAAGCATTATATTGGACTTTCTCTTGAGGAGGGCCTTCCACTCTTCGCTCATTGCATTGCCCTTCTCTTTTTGATGCTGCTCGACAATCTCCTTGACCTTGTCCCTGTCAGTGGTCTTGAACAGCTTGAGGAGCAGCGCATCAGTGATCCTGGCCTCAAACACCTTGTCTGGAAAATTAAGGCCATCTGTTTTCCTGGATACAGAATGTGTGTGCGTGTGTGCATGTTTAAAACAGTCAAGGGGTGGCCAGATAGGCTAAATTAGCTTGCCCAACCTCGGCAAATCATCAGGAAGGGCTGATTATAAGAACTCTCTATGAACTGAAAACCAAAAAGTCAAAAACAATCCTGGAAACGTGAAGGTAGCTTACATTGAATTAGTAACTTGATAGGCATACAGAGAAATGATAGGATGAAAGGGTTTAGTTGCCCACCTCTACAGGACAGTTGAGAGGCATCTCCAAACAAATTATTATTAATTTAATGTAATGTTAATTGTAAGCAGATTGATGCATGTATTTTTGCATGATTTCATCCTAAAGGCTGATCGCCGTCTTCGGCAGTATCAGCAACAATTAAATATTTCCTTATCCATTTGAATATGGACACTACAAGGTGGTAAGGACTTCAATATAGTACGAGGAGGGGGGAGAGATGGGGGGGGGGGGGGGGTGATGGAGGGAGTTCAATGGAGGAAAGAGGGGGCAAAAAGGGGAGAGAGAGAGAGAGAGAGAGAGAGAGAGAGAGAGAGAGAGAGAGAGAGAGAGAGAGAGAGAGAGAGAGAGAGAGAGAGAGAGAGAGAGAGAAGGGGGAGTTCAATGGAGAACAAGGAGGGGGGAGAGAAGGGGGAGGGACTTACCCTAGAGCAATGGCGGCTGTATCATATGCTAGGGCGGCCTCTACTTCATCAGCGTAGACGCCAATATATTTGGATGTCTGTTCATTGAGGCACACAATTTGAACGTACCATCTCTCAGAAGACTTCTTCCAGCTAATCCCCCTGCAGTGCGGTTGAAATGTAAAACCCTCAACGACCTGCAAGGGATCCATAACTCAATCCACTTTCGAAGGATTCTGAAAAACATTAATTCTGGTCACTGGAGTGTTTTGAAGGTTGCCAGCATCGTGCTCTGGTCGAGGGTGGAAGTTGTACGGTGTACACAATTTGGTATCCACCCAACGCTCCCCCATACACTCCATCCAACCCATCCACTACACACACCAACTCCATACCTGTAAACACTAGTTCCCCGATTGTTATTTCCAGCTTGCCTAAAGCTTGCAATGAGCTCCTCCATCCCGATGCTGTCCAGCTCAGCCCTCTCCTCCTCTGAGAGAGGGAAGTTGATGAAGCTGTGTCGCCCGATCTTGTACAACAACCTAGCAGGGACAGGGGGGTCAGGGTGGTGGTTGGAAGCGGTGGCATGAGGGGAAGGGGGTGGAGGACGCCGGAAGGGGAGGGGGAAGGAGGGCACACAAAAATGCATGCCAACACCCAAGCCAACACCACTGTTTTTATTTGGGGCTACGTGTAGCAGCTTCTGGGCAGCATCTCATCCCCGCCCTTAAGCCATAGCAGGAAAGAGGAGCAGTGCAGGCACCCACCTGTCCACCGCCTTGGCGGCTTCCTCAGCAGTACCAAAGGTACTTGTGCTGATTGCCTGCATAACAGGATTTGCAAAAATGATATAAATATTCATGTAAAACAGGTGGAATTTATATAATTGTATAAATATGAGGCAATGTGGGTGAATATCCCTGGGGGTGACTGCCCTCTCAATCTCATATATCTATATGATAAAAAAAACATCGTGGTCGTTGTGTCACTCCGAACCGCCACATCCAGCTGACCGACGGGGAATTCAAACAACCAGCTGTGTTCCTCGGCCTGCAAACGTTTCCTTAATCCGTCTCACGCATGCGCACTTTGTTCGCCATCTCACCCTGCCATCGCATTGACTTCGCCGTGGTTGCTGGCGTGGTTGGTGGTTTAATCGCAACGTATTTGACTTTCTTGAGGCTTCCATGGCCATTATGTCATTGCTGTGCTCTCTTCCCCTTGCAATGCTTCCAACATCTCTATCAGCGCCCTCTTTCCCGTTCACACAGAATCCTGTTGCTGAGCGCAATGCTATAGCGAGAGCATGACAAAAGTGGCTGAATGAAGGCCCCAGCTGCCCCAAACAACTGCGTGCACACCCAACTAGGTAACTGCGCGCAAGGAACCATTCAATTGGGGGGTGGCTGTGGTGGAGGAGGGGGGGGGGAGGGGGGAGGGAAGTCTCGGCAGGGGAGGGATGGGGGAGGATGGTAAGGAGAGCTCGATCAAGGGGGAGTAGATGGAGAAGTAGGGGAGTATTCGTGAGTCTGTGGGTGCATGGGAGGGGTTGGGGGGGGAGGGAGCGTGGGAAAGGGGGTGGGGTTGGGGTGGGGGTGTGTGGGGGGTCAATGGGAGGGAGGGGCGGAGAGGGGAGATCTGTCAGCATTTTCAGTTGCAGCAGGAAATTATTCTGATAGTATGAGTGTGTGTGTGTGTGTGTGTGTGTGTGTGTGTGTGTGTGTGTGTGTGTGTGGAGGGGGGGGACAAAGATGTTACATGTTCTGAAACTAACCCACCCAAACATAAGTCTGGCCAACGGCCACACAGGAACTGCACTAGAAAATTACTAATACAACCACATCATGTATCATAATATATTTATATACTAACAAAAGAAGTTGGAACACTCACACTTATCACAATTAGTAGTAATCATCAGCATCAAGCTATCAGATGTGACATCATCCAATCCAGTCCCAGTACCGGAGATTACCAGCATCATGTTACCTTTTGTTTCTCCTTGGAAGCACCAGCCCGGAGACTCTCTGGTAGCTCATCTTGCTCCTTTGCATTGAGTTTGACTTGGCCCCGATATGGCCTTATACCCTTTCTACCGCCTGCTGAGTACGCCACAAATCTGTAGCCATGGTTCTGAGAATCCACTTGTGCTCTCCTGTCAGGCAAGTCTAGAGCCTGTGGCATTGGGTGTGGCCACACAGGTGTGAAATCACTCTTATTCATATCCATCCAGTACTACAGTAGCCTTGGGGCACTACTGGCAGAGAATTGACGCAAATGAGTGACACTCAATGGGTGAAATTCACTCGCATAGCCAGCCCCTAGACCCTCAGGTGGGGTAGAGCTGAGGGGGTGCTACTTCCCCACGCCATCTCACGTAATTGTTATCAGGGCGTGAGTCACAATTCAAAGATTATGTGGTATACTCTGGTATGCGTATGGAAGATGTGGCAAATTCACTTTCCTCTCAAGACTTCTGGTTTTATAAATCATATGTGTCACCAATACAAGAAGCTCTCTACCTCCCAACCCACCCAACCACCCCCACCCCCATAGTTTTTTATTGCGCATCGTGTTGCAAATTGAGAGACGTGATGCGCCGCCGGTGCGATGCCCAGGAGTCAATAGTAGCCGCTGAAATGGGCCTTGCAACGCCAGTGAGGTGATTTGAGCCCTCCGTCACACCTTTGTCACCTGGGTTGGGCCTGGGCTAGTCCAGGCCAAACCCTGGTTAGAACCCTGGTGGAAGTCACCAAGTGAGAACACTGAGAGTGACCCATGCATGGGCCCAAGTGCCCAAGACCAGGCAGTTCATATGTACAATCTAGAGTCCGAGTCCTGAAGTTACTTTGTTTGACTGATGGTTGATTGGTTGATTGATTGTTGCAAAGGCATGAGGCATTTACCGCACTAAACTGCATGCGCCTCCGCTGCCCGCCCCTGTGTTGATGGCTAGGCCTTGCCGGAACATTTATTAGGCTGAGGTCGAGGCCATGCCGGAAGAGGCTGCACCAACACAGGAGACAGGTGTGATGAGGGTATTTATTGTGTTTGTGTGTGTATGTGTGTGTCTTGTGTGTATGTGTGTCTTGCATGTGCCACCACTGTCGATAGTATCAGGTATAGTATAGGATGAGGTAGCTGAGCATGGGTTGGCTGAGGATGAGGCAGCAGACCCTCCTCTTATGCTACGCAAGGAATGTGTATCGATGATGACTTAATGATTTTGTGTCAGGTTTGTAGGGATGTTGGGGCTAGGTTGTAGTACAAGACTTGTGGTTATTTTTTCTGTACAATTTAGAGGCTTGACAAAGTTGTTACAAATGTGTATACTATATGCCATTTATGTGCAGAATACATGTTTCCTTAGGGACCCATTAAAATCCCTTTTGAACAGGCTGCGCTTCGAGCTTGGAACCGTGCTGGAATCAGGCTTGCATAGCACATTTTGCCAGTTAGCACCAGCTGACCTACAGGAACTTGAAATAAAAAACACTGCCAAACCCTACACCTCCAAACACTACTCAAACACCAATCTAAACCATTCCCCTCCCCCCCCCCCCTCCAGTCACCCACATACTATATACCATCTATGTGCCAAATGCATGTTTCCTTTGGGGCCCCTAAAACAAAATCCCCCTTCAACAACCTGCGCTTTGCGCTGAGCTTCGCTCTACATGACGGGTGCTATGCAACCGTCCTGGACTCAGGCTTGCATAGCACATTTTGCTAATTAGCACCAGCTGACCTACAGGAACTTGAAATAAAAGACACTGCCAAACCCTACACCCCCAACCCCAACTAAAAAAACAATCTAAACCATACCCCCCCCTCCAGTCACCCACCTCAGGCATTGGATTCAAATTCCTCTTGAGGAGGGCCTTCCACTTTTCGCTCATTACAATGCCATTCTCTTTTTGATGTTGCCTAACCATCTCCTCGACCTTGTCCCTGTCAGTGGTCTTGAACAACTTGAGGAGCAGTGCATCAGTGATATTGGCCTCCAACACTTTCTCAGGAAAATTAAGGCAATCTATTTTCCTGGAAGCGGAATTTGTGTGTGTTTGTATAACAGTCAAGGGGTGTCCATTCCAGGCTTAATGAGCCTGCCCAACCTCGGCAAATCATCAGAAAGGGACTGGAAACCAACAAATCCTGGATGCACGCAGATAGCATGCATGGAATTGGTAACGCGATAGGTTTAAAGGGAAATGATAGGATGACAGGTTCTGTTGCTAATCTCAGAACAGAACAATCAAGAGGCATCTCCATACAAAAAAGTGTAGACGAATTAAACTGTAATTTTAAACAGCTTTAAGCCAGAGGGGGGCAAGAAAACATATTGTGTACTGCAACATCGACATGGATAGAGAATCCCAAGTATACCTCGATACCGTTTAGTTCGTGTGGATTCACGCAGGGGGGTGGGGGGGATAAGGTCCCTGAACAAGTGTATTTGTACAATTGTAACTTTCTTGCCAATGCGAATTTCTGTGCGTGAGATACACCATCGAGATGGTATAAACGAGAGGAGCACAAATCTGCAGTCGTTCGTCGGTTACACCCAGGCTGTAATTGGTGGGTGTCCTAAAAGTAAGGTACATCCAGGCTGGACGCCATCCAGATCTCTTAAGAGACCTTCGCATCCTGCTTTGCACAAGCAGCATTCGGATGCGCATTCTGAATTCTGGTTCCCAACGAGGTCCCTTAAGCAGTCGAGTCTGAGGTCGAGCCCCCTCCCACCACCACCACCCACCACCATTCAACCACCACCACCCCACCCACCCACCTCACCCACCTCCCCCCCCCTCACCCCCCCCCCACCCCACACACACCCCCACACACACACCACACACCACACACACGCCATCCCATCCAACACAAGCGAACACTCAGGCTCCAGAAAACAATGTGTGTGTAAATTAAATCATGACGCTGCTGCTGTTGATAATGATAGATAGACAGATTGATAGCGCCTTCAGTTCTTGTTGAACTCAGATGGTCTCATCCAAGGGTAAGGAACGCCCAAGAAAGTTGTACAACCAGAATAACTGCGTCCAAACTTGTTTTTTTCTACATGCTTGTATGGTTGGGAAAACATTGACGAGCTGATGCTTATAGACACTCTCTTTCACTACGTCTTACTGCCTGGGTGTTCAGGCCTGGATGTATGTGTGTGTGTCTGTGTGGGTGGGTGGATGGGTGGGTGGGTGGGTGGGTGGGGTCAATTGGGAGAAGAGAACAGCGATGATGTGGTATGAGAGCTTTATTATTCCCTCACAGACACACACACACACCACCACCACCAGTACAAGTACAAGTTTTTGCAAGGCTCTAGCCTTAAGGCTGCTCGCCGTCTTTAGCATTAGCAGTTGCAATTATTATCTTCATATTCATTTGAATCTAGTACATGGAAACTCTACATGGTGGTGGGGAATTCACTGTTGGACGAGGAGGGGGGGGAGAGATGGGAGATAGGGGGAGAGAGTTACCCTAGAGCAATGGGGGACTAGGTGGAGAGAGGGAGCATGCAGGGAGTTCAATGGATGACAAGAAGGGGGGAGGGACTTACCCTAGAGCAATGGCGGCGGCATCATATGCTAGGGCGGCCTCTACTTCATCAATGTAGCGGCCAATATATGTCTGTGCATTGAGGCGCCGAATCTTAACTTTCCATCTCTTAGCAGACTTATTCCAGCTAACACCCCTGCAGAGCGGTTGAATTGTCAAAACCTCAACAACCTTCAAGGGATCCACAAATCAACCCATTATCAAAGGATTCTAAAAAACATTCATGATTCTGGTCACTGTAGTGTTTTGAAGGTTGCTATCAATGTGCTCGGGTCCAGGGTGTAGGGTGTAGGCTGTACACAGTTTTGTATCCTTCCAACGCTCCCCCATACGCTCCACCCAATCCTCCTACCCCTCCACCACACACACCATCTCCATACCTGTATACACTAGTTCCCTGCTTAGGCACCATTGTTGTCAGTACATTCAATGACCGCCCTCCTGCATAAGACGGAGTAACAGCAGTTGGAAAATGTAGGTTGGGAAAGAGCAGTTTAGAATTAGAGGTTGGTTAATAGAGACTTCAATGCAAGCTACCCATGTACCACCACTGTCCACCACCTCCCACTGTCCACCACCCCCCACCACCACCCACTGTCCACCCACCACCACCACTTCAATGCAAGCTACCCATGTCCCTAACATGAGCAGCATAGGATAGGTTGGGAAGCTCCTGCACCCCATTGTCGTCAGTAAATCCAGGACCGTCCTCCTGCAGAGGGGGTAATAGCAGTTGAGAAATAGAAGAGGGGAAATAGCAGTTGGAAATATAAGTTGGTTAATACCAGTCGGGAAATAGCTGTTTTCCTGGTGCTGTGGGTGTGTTTGCGTGGATGTGCATGGTTTAAAGATGGGAATTGCATGGGACTGTGGGTGCATGTGTGGGGACGTGCATAGTGCAGCAATGTGGATTATATGGGACTGTACATGTGTGTGGCTGCGCCTGTCACAACAATGAGGATTGCTTAGGACAATGCATGTGTGCAGATCTGCATGGTGTAATGCTTGGGATAGCACACACCAGCTCATGCCAGCCCTGCCCACTCTACCTGGATTCATAGGTCTATCCTGTGGCTTGCAACTCTACCTGCTGTCTTATGTGCAATATGTATACACAACACTCTTCTAAGCAATACCCAACACACTTCGATTTCCGATTTGAAGGGCAGATAATTGACAACCGCGAACTAACGTTCAGAGCGAGCACGACTTTAGTACCTGTATTTCGAGGCTAAATCAGTAAGCTCGTGTTGTGTGTGATAAGGTCTTCACCAAGGTGGTTTGCAGGTGCCAGAAAGACAGAATTAATAGAATGGAACTCGCAGCGGTAGAGCGAAAGGAAGGAGTGGAAGCAAGAGGCTTGGTTTAACACTGCACTTATTGTCGTCGATTGTCGTTGATTGTCCTGCTTGGGTAGGTGTGACCCTAGGTTTTTACGGACTACACATAGTGCGAACAGTTAGTGCTTATTTGATTTTTTGATTCTTTGATTCCTGTATTTTTACAGTTTATTGCTATTTGGTTTATGCCTTATTACTTTGTATTGCTGATCGGACACTGTTTTGAAGACCTCCAGGGACCCAGACCCTTCGCTGGGCTGCCAACCGTGGGATAGCAGGACGGCCTGACCTCTTGAGGGGGTCATCCCTAAGCCCGCCGTATCAGATCTGAAATTCACACTTCTAAATGTATTTTTCGACCGTCAAGGTATTAGTCAGACCTGAAGTAGTCGGACCTGCAACTGACCTGACTAGATTTTTTTTATTCCCACTCTGAACAGTTGTACAGCTGTCCAAATGTACTGGTACTGGTAGCTGCGCATTTCATAGAGAAATTGTACGTCACCAAATCTAAACATACTTTGCATTTATATTTGCCAAGCAATTGTTAGATACACAGATCTGACAGATGTATGAAAATGAAACCCTGGAAATTATGATAAATGTCAGAAAGTACATCACATAACGGTACTAATCATATACTTTTTGGTTGCCTCACAACTTTTAGCCCAGGCCCCAATCCATGCCAACATCATCAGCTGCCTCCAGGCACCTTGTGGAGGCTGTCGCCCAGGTATCCACAGAAGAAATTATATTCAGGAGGGCTGCATGGGCCCTAGCCCCCCCAAGATGGCTTTCTGGACCAGGCTACACTGAAATTATGTCCTGGCCTACGATATCCAACCCGGTCCCGGGAGATTTGCAGCCGAAACGGGTCAAACCAAGCGACCCGAACCATGCGCCTATCACCATGTATCAAGACGAGAGGTAGCAGGATTCGAAAGTTAGGGCCTATGGATCAATCCTAGTTTGGTTAGGCTAGATATGCAGAGCTATGCGAAACCTTTCCAGGGATATGAACACAACACAGTACGAGGTTAGGACATTGAGCGAATTGATTTTGCAGAAAGTGGTGCGAAGACACGAGCTTCTGCTGCGACTGATTGTTTACGCATACCTTCTTCTCAAAGCTCCAGCGTCGCTGCGTCCCTCCACGGGCTTCGCCGCTCCTCTAGAGGCTCCTCCGAGGTTGGCCGAAAAGCAGTCGGTAGCTTCGCTGCCGATTAGCTTCTCGATAAGTCCAAAGTGTCGCAAGCGACACGAAAAAACGCTTTAGCTGTCACGGGCAGGGCAGAGGGCGAACAGAGCACTTATATGGAACTTGATCTGCAGACTGCACGGAAGGTCGAGGAGCAGGTTACTGCCGTCTGCCGAGGAGGGAGGCTGGGAATTTCGTAAGTAGTGGAGTAAGTAGCTACTCGTAGCGGAATAGGCTACAAAACAGAGGGGAGGTGTGACACGAGGAGGGGGGCCTTCGATTTTCGACCAAGAACAGGTATGATACGACCTCAAAGGGTCGGGAAGGGAAACCCTGCTTCGAAATTCCGTCTTGTCAGACCAACCATTTTTCCCATGATCAAGCATCTCTTCTGGGAAACTTCGCGGAAGTTGCTTGTCGGGATTCTAGTCCCCATGGAGTCACCTCCGGCTTCTTTGGTGGCCGCGGGTGAGAAAAATGTCAGAATAACAAGCTGGATGTTTTTTTCTTTGTCCCGAGCACCTGCTTTTTAACTTGTCGATGGGTGCAGCGGCCCCTCAGATATAGCTCGCAATGGCAACGAGAGCAATCTGTCAGACAAATTGTGTCAATCGGCTCCCGTTGCATGTCATGCAGGTGCGCTGGAGAGCCCAAGCGATTGCGCTGCATGCTTGTCGAGCTCTCTCAACCACCTGCTCATTCTGGCGCTGTTCTGTCCAGCGCCAGGGACGCTTCCGATGGCTCGGCTTGGCTCCATCTGCCTAGCTGGCTCGGCTACCTGGGAAACCCACCCACTCCTGCACGAAGAATCGTCTGTGACGAAATGACACCGTCTGACCAACACAAATCATATATGGGCGCATGAGGCTCCTGCCTACAGCACACGCAGGTTTTGCGCAACAGCAAGTAACGGCACGAAGCACCATGAGCCGATACGCGTTGGCTGGCCACTTTCATACCGAAACCTAGGAGGATCAGAAGGCCGGAAAATGAGTTTCTGGGGGGGGGGGCAAGGTGAAAGCGGCGAAGTTTTGTTTGCAACCTCGAACAATCGAAGCTCGAGAGAAGCTGTTCGGAAAGGTACCTCGCCCTTCGAAACCCTGTAGATACAGGCGGGAAACGGACTGGAAATAGGTGTAGAAGGGGGGGCGGCCCGGACTGTCCGCGGACTAGTCAAACGGCCAGAATCCCAGAAAGGCAGTCCGGATTTCACATTAGATAATGTTGAGTTCGACAAGAACCATTTTGCTATCAGATTGGGAATCAGTTTTTTGATTACTTCCTCTCGAGGGAAACTCCGAGGGAAAGTCCGACAGTAAGATTTAAGGCTACATGTATTCAACCTACGTAAAGTTCAAGCTGTATACTTAAATCAGCTATGCAACCTCCCTTCTGCAATTAAGTTAATAGCAAGGACCGACTATAAATAAACCAGAATGCAAACTGTATTTAACGGCTAAACCTTTCGTCATATAGTACTTGGACACGACAGAGACAAAAGGATACAGAGATTAGAAAGAGAGACGAATCAAGCCTGGCTTATTTACATCGTGAAATTTCAATGTATGGTACACAGTTATAATAAAATATGATAACATTTATCCTATATGGTAGGGTTACCAACTAAGGCTAGAAGGACATAGCAAGCATCGAATGCTCAATATAGTTTGGGACTAAGCATGGGCTGAGTCTCTGGGTGTTTTTAGAAACACTTCATGGCATAGTTAGTTAGCCCAGGTTGGAGTTAATATAATTGGGCACATGGCAGCATGTGAGGCCCCGGCGACTGATAGCGCTTGGGGTGCGCGGGCTCCAGCCCTGAGCACCCGCACTGCACGCGTGTGGCAAAAGCATTCGCCTGAGACGCTACCGCACTGTGGGCGGACTTCGAGTGCGCTAAGTTGCGCCAGGAGCACCGCCCTCTGAGCGGCGAGGGCATCATGGTCTACATCAAGATCGCCGAGGGGGAAAGCCATAATGCCTGCAGGATTGCTTGGGGGATTGATTGGGGGCCGCGAGTTAGATGCATGCATGCATTGACAGAACGGCTACGGGGCAGCGCAATGAGGAGGAAAGTTAGATGCATGCATGCATGCATGTATTGATAGGACGGCTGCGAGGCAGCGTAATGAGGAGGAAAGCGCCACGGCGCATTTGTCTTTACATGCACGAACATTGGGGGAACGGTTCAGAAGCAACGCGATGAGCAGGAAATAGCCGGGAAAGAGCGCATCTTTCTTCGCATGCAACAATACAACTCGCAAAGTCACTTAACGGCCTGACGAATTGACCGCATCGCGCACTTGCCATTGCCTTGTTCAAAATGTCCAGAAGCAGAAACGGGTGAAAAAGTGTAAAAGCTTCTCCCCTATCTTGGAGCTCCGATTGCTGAGCGAATATTTCACCGCGTCAAAAGTAAGGACCAGCCGTCGACCAGCTACTTTGATAAATTAGCGACTTCAAACAACAAATGGAGTCATCTTGTTCATTAAATGCACAGCAGTGCTGGCTTGCCAGCTCAGATACATGTTCAGGGTTGTTATTTTAGGTGAAGGAACCACTGCCATAACACAGCACCAAACGAGAATTCTGGTAATTCTGGGGGAAGTTTAGTTCATTTGGCTTGAAAAAGTCAAGTTACGAAGTACAATAGAAAATGCATGTACTGGAAGTTGGAACTAGGTGCGTCCCAAGATGCAGATCTTACATCCCCCCTTCACAACCCTGATACAGTAGTGTGCACCAACTAAACTACGGTACGACGGGTCACTTTATTTGTATTGAGAAGTAAATGTCAACTTGCGATCCAACATCTGTGAATGTAAGATTGTTACAACGGCGTAGGCTCGATAGAGGAGAAGATGCTATTAAGCGCAACAGGCGCAATCATATAGAATAGAGATGTGTACTGCAGGGTACTGCAGTCACGTGCAGGCCACAGCTAGCCTGTGGCCTGGCGGCAGGCAACGCGGTACCAGGAGGGAAAGGTACCGGTGTGCATTATGCCGACTCAGAGACTGATATATAAATCAGTCAAAAACATCCCCCCAATTCAAGGTATTCTTGAGCTCAAGAATTCCTGGAATTAACTGAGGGGCATAAGAAAATTAAGAATATAAAAGCTAGGGAGACTTTGAGAATTTCTAGTAGCTGAAAGGGAGTAATCACTTTAGCAGGGGTCTTCAAAGAAATGTCAGTCTCCTGGGGTAGCTGGCTAGGTAAGGAACACTGCAGGTAGGCTGCAGGCTAAGTAGCAGAAAGGCTGCTGAGAAGGTGCAATGAAACTGCAGGTAAGCTGCAGGCTAGGTGGCAGAGAGGCTGCTGGGAAGGTGTAAGGAAACTGCAGATAGGCTGCAGGCTAGAGTAGATAGGCTGCCATGGGGCTGGACTAAGTGCTGCAGAGGGCTGCAGATAGGCTGCAGGGAGACTGCTGGGAAACTGGGGAAGGAAAGTCCAGGCTTGGTTAAGGCATGTGAAGATGTCCTTGGTTACGAGAAGTGGCATGATTCGAGACTAGAGGATTTGCCGTTTAGACATGATGTCTGGAGTAGTCCCCCCATAATTTGGGTGAGCTCCAGTAGGTAGATCCTAAATTAAAGCAAAGACATCATGGACAGATTAGAATAACTCTAGATTAAAAAAGGGGGTGCTGCATGTGGAAGTACATGGGGCAGTACAGTAGGTAGGTAGTCTTAAAAAATTCTAGAGTGTCCAAGTCTATTCCAACAGATGAAGAGCAATGTTTGTAACTGGAATCAAGTGCCTGGCTTGCTGGGGAAACCATCAAGGTCAAGTTGCTGGCAGATTTGGGCAAAGAACTGGTCAAATGACTTGGGAGCTAGGCTAGGGGGGGTAAGGATGTTGATAAAGGTGAAGTCCATGGGGCTCCAGTTCATGCTGAGGTGGTTGACACATAGCACTTTGCCTCCAGGATGGGCACAGCTCCTGGGGTCCATGATCATCTTTGGTCTGAATGAGAGTGTGTGAGCATGTGCATTGACCATGGCAGCTTGAAGGCAAATGGCCCACTGCAGAGTGGGTCTGGCTGTGGTAGAAACAGTGGGATAGGCTTGCACCATTTGCTGGAGTCTGCTATTGTGCTTGATGATGGGGCTATAGGCATCAGATGGCTCCTTGTGCATTGACCTGTGTGGGAACTGTTCCTTTTCAGAAGTCAGCAGGGTGGGGAACCTGCTGGTGAAGGCTGTGATGAGTTTGGGTAGTGGAGGCCTTGGCTTGATGTTGAAAGCTGGTGAAGCAGGTCTGCTGTTCAGGTGGTGTAAGGTGCATCCAAATCGTGTGAGGCTAAGGCTGGAGTTGTTGGAGAAGTGGATGTGGTTGACATTCTGATTAACTTCTACCAGTGGTAGTCCAATGTCTGGTGACCTGTTGACCAGTATCCATTGATCCCAGGTAGTTGCTGTGTCCAGATCAGATGGCTTGAGTGGCCCGTCCCCATCTATGGGGCCATCATATTCCTCATATTTGGTCCTGATCTGGTCACTGAGGAGTTCCATCTCTGCTCTGGCTTGTTGTAGGTTCAGGTTGTCCAGCTGTTGTTGGAGGGCTGGAGTGGTTTCTGGAGGGTCATCTACTCCTAGTCCAGGGTCATCCTGGGGCTTGTGTACCTCCGGATGGATGAGCTCTGGCATGCCATCACTGTCAGTATCATCAGCAGAGTCTTCCAGATGGCCTGCAGTGGAATGGGAATGGTACTTGCAGATAGGAGGGGGATGGTCCTGGAGGTCTTGGTCTGCCTCCACATGAGTGGGTGGGTACTGCCCTATCTCAAAATCAGTGTGGGGTGCAGACGTTGCAGAGGTAGAGGGGGATCCTGGCAGTCTTGATCAGCTCTACTGGGGGAGGTCTCATGAGTGGGTGGGTACTGCCCTGTCTCAGAGCCAGTGTGAGTTGATGGGGTCTTGGTAACCATCATGATGTAGGCAATGGGAGGACCCACAGGGGTAGAAGGGTTACTGGCCATGGCTGGTAAAGTTTGGGTGAGGTAGAGTCCATGCCTTTTGGGGCATGAGAGGAGCAGTTTGGTACCAGATGGTCTTAGGATGGAGAGTATGGCTTGGGTCTTGGACAGGTGAACTTGGAGGTCTGGGCACAGGCTGGCGGCTGCATGAATGCTAATGATGTTGGGCATGTTGCAGTCAGCAAGAAGTACATTGTTCAGGATGATCAGAGTCCTACCATGGCCCTTGATCTTGGCCTTCCCTATCTACTTGCAGAAGATAGGTGGAGAGTCTTGATCTGCCAGCTGCAGCCTAATAGGCTGTGGGAGGTCCTGAATGTCATGCAGATGGGAGATGTTACTGGTTGCATGAGAATGTGCTGCAGTATCTATGATCCATTCTGTCTGCAGTGCTGCCTGGAAAACTTCTCCATCATCTTCTATAGTGCATTCATCATCAGCACTTATTTGTCCAAAGAATGCTGTATTAGCCAGGGGGTCAGGTGTCAAGGCAAATGAAACAGACTTGCCTCTGGTTGATGTAGCAAATCTCATGGGCTGGTTGTCTTCATCCAGTGCCAGGGACAGGAAGTTTTGTTCTTCACCCTCACTGTCAGAGTTGGAGGTGGAGGTGGAATGATCACCATCAGCAACGTGTGCATGGCGTCCCCTGCTTGGGTATCTTCTTAGACGTCTCCTGTCACTGGTCTTCTTGGGAGTCTTCTTGTCTTCAGGGTCCTTGTCATCTCCTGATCTGTTCTTGGGAGGTGACTTAGATCCATGGTCAGCTTCATCTGAGTCAGTTGGCCTGAAAGCCAGGTCAGTGTCCTCACTGGTGCAATCTCTGGAGCTATGGCCTATTCCCCCACAGTTCCAGCAGATCATCTTCTTGTAGGAGATAGTCCTGTCTCTGAATTAGAGGTGCTTGCTGTTGAATGGCTTCCTGGCTCTGTAAGCTGCAGCTGCCATCTCAGCCTCTTCAGGAGATGGTGCGGGGTCAACTTGCTTCACTAAGCACCAGTTGAAGATGGCACTTTGGAGCATAGCAAAGGTGGTGATTGCTGTGGGGTTGAATTGATTGATATACCCATCATATTCAGGGCGGGAATTCAGTCCCTTGACAATAAGGTTGAGAAAGGTGCTGGCAGAAACGATGTGGAGGCCTTGAATCTTGGGAATCTGGGAATACATATCAGCTGCCCTAGAGAGGTATGTCTGCAGGGATTCATTGGAAGTCATACGGATTCCAAGTAGTGCAGTCAGGGTGGTGTGCTCTAGCCTGCTGCCTTCCTCAGAGTACAGGGCATCCAGAAAACTGAAAGCTCTAGTGGCCATATCTGTGTTAGCATGAATGGCCTACTGGATCGGATCTGATACATGATCTATGATGATCTTGAAGGCCTTGTTGTTCTTCCAGGTGGAGATCCTGGTGGGGACACCACGAGCCGGAACAGCTGGATCAGCACCCGCAACAACAGGGTAAGTAATGTCATCAGCAGGGTAACCATCAGAGTCGGCAGGCTTGCCAGCGACCACCGCCTGTTGGCAGTCGAAAGCAATGGCAATGGTATCCCTATCTGATTTGAGGGCGAGGAGTATATTCTGCCTGGCGCAGCGCCACTTGTAGAGGTTGTTATCGGTGAATATACGGGGAGGTTGCATGGTGAGGTCTTCTGTGTAGGAGTCTTGGCGTTGTATGTCGGAGTGTTGGGATAGGGGGAGTTACGAGGGCGGGGCAGGGGAAGGGGGGATGGAGTGTGTGTGGGAATCGGCGATCCAAAGGGATCCAGCGGATTACCGGGGGTTGAACGTTGCCAAGCGGCAATGTTCGACGACAGAAGCTTCTCTTAAGCTGGGGTCGTAGACAAATTGATCGTCTGAGATCAATACAGCACTGTGTGGGTCTCGGTGAGGGCGTCGTCCTATACTCACTTCATAGATTTCGGTGACTTGTGGTCGCTCTTGCGTGCTCCAGTCGTAGGACGCAGTGGCAGATCCAAGGATTCTTGGTAGGAAGCGGCAGGCGGAGCAGCGGGAAGTAGGATCCGCACAGGGAGTCCAGGTGCTTAGTTAAAACTCGGGCCTTCGACAAGTCAGAGGGGAACTGATTCCGAACGCGGAAATCAGCGGCTGTTCTTCGTTAGCGTCTAAAGATGGCGCACATAACCTGTGAATGTAAGATTGTTACAACGGCAAAGGCTCGATAGAGGAGAAGATGCTATTAAGCGCAACAGGCGCAATCATATAGAATAGAGATGTGTACTGCAGGGTACTGCAGTCACGTGCAGGCCACAGGCTAGCCTGGCGGCAGGCAACGCGGTACCAGGAGGGAAAGGTACCGGTGTGCATTATGCCGACTCAGAGACTGATATATAAATCAGTCAATAACAACATCATCGTGACATCCAATTAATAACATTACATTACATTGGCATAGGCAGACCAGTGTTGGCCCAAGACAAGCCAACACCACATATATTTGTGTGAGGGGTGGGTGTGTGTGTGGGGGGGTCATCCAACTATCCTCTCATAATCAACATAATCATGGGCGACTCTTGGGATAAACATCCTCCACGTTATCTTGCGCAATATAACCTGGACACGTAGAGTGTGGGTATCCCAAGTGTCGCCCTTTGAACAACCCTAGTCAGCACCAGGCTGGCAGGCTCAACTTGTACATTTGTTTCTATGGCTACAGTTGAGGCGTTGCGCTGTGGGCTCATCTACAGCCCTTATCGTGTACGTGCATGTCTGCATAATCAATCTGTACTATTCTGCACTGCGCAGTGTAATATCTCGTACTGCACTGCTGCACTAGATAGAAACATATTCTACTCAACCTTGCCATCAATACAAGGTAATCCATATTGTTACCGCCCCTCCATGGGTAGGGACTTCAGTACATCAAGTGTACTGGCGGAGGAGCAAATCCGGCACGCAAAACGGGTGCGCTACAGGCCCTTGGGGTTCGTCCTGCAAACTTGCCTGTGCCGGACGGCACCTGTATATTTTATCATGTCACGTCACCTCACACGTCACGTCACAAGGGCGGTCACACCCTTGTTACACTGTTACCTAGTAACCTGGTAACCTTGCCATCACTAAAAGGCAATCCATATCTGAACTAAATATGGTCCTAAGATGCAGGGTTCAAGGGTCTAAGACATAGAGGTTGGTAAAGCTCAGGCAACCACAGGTATGAATAAGGGGACAGAGAAATATAAAGGCCAGGTTGAACGTGTACTGCCATTGCTGCAACTTGGTCACAGCCTGTGAGAAGTAGTCAAAACAAGGGCCCAAAAGCAGTCATTTGGGAAAAAGACTTTTCCCAAATGGTTTCCCAATCCTTCATGCCCACATGGGCACAGGGGAATAGGATAGAAGATGGACAAAGTGAATGTTTTCAGGACTTTGCCACAGGTTGGTGTTACCTCAGCTATGGAGCTAGCCCCCTGACTTGCAGCAAGGGCTGGATGGGCTGGGACAAGTTGGCAAGAAAGGTAAGGAGAAGAAAGACAAAGCACATATTACCACCAGTGTTTAGGGGGGGCCCAATATGCCGTTTCATGAGCCAAAATTTCCTTGATGCCAAATTAAAATCTGCATTTTAGACGCAAAAAAGGTAATCAATCTTGCTGCAGTGTTACCTGCCTACCTTGCCATCTATCACTCAAAGGCAATCCACCTTGTTGCCCGGCTACCTTGCCATCATTCAAAGGTTATCCATCCTATGGAATCAGGATCGGGTTTGATCGACTCTTGAGGTAGCTGAGCATGGGGTAGCGCAGGATGAGGTAGCTGAGAGTGCAGTAGCTGAGGATGAGGTGGCTGACCATGAGGCTCATCATCATTTACACTTTCACCACCCTCCAGTGGGATCCAGCTACTAATGCTCTCAAAGGCTGTTGTGTCCATCAGGCTAGGGCCAAGCTGGGTGTCCATGCTTGTAGGGAGGACTGAGGCAAGCTCTTGGGAAGATAATCCAGGAGCCTGAACGGGGAACATGGATGACTGGGCAGGGAACATAAGGCTAGGCTGAGCCCCACCAGCTTGCTCTATACAGTTTGGCTCCTGCTTTACTACCACAGCGCTATGCAGACCCGCAGGAGCCACCAGCCCACAAGTATGAGATAGCTGAGCGTGTGGTAGCTGAGGATGAGGTGGCTCAGCATGAGGCTCACCCTCATTTACACGTTCACCAACATCCAGTGGGATCCAGCCACTGATGCGCTCAAAGGCCATTGTGTCCAGCAGGCTAGGGTCAAGATGGGTGTCTATTCTTGTAGGGAGGACTAAGGCAAGCTCTTGGGTAGATAATGCAGGAGACTGAGTGGGGAAGATGGATGCATGGGCAGTGAACACAAGGCCAGGAAGAGCCTCGACAGCTTTCTCCATACAGTCTGGCTCCTGCTTTACTAACACAGGGCTATGAAGATCTGCAAGAGCCATCAGCCCACCAGAATACAGTAGCTGCTGCTGCTGCTGCTGATCACCAATAACCAGGGGTTCCCCAACCCCACCAGGACCACTGCTCCCAGCATGTGCTTCCTGAGGAGGCTCGGCATCCTCTTCTCCACTCATCCTTTCACCCCTCCTCTCCCTCCTCCTCCTCTTCCTAGGAACTGGACCATCCTTTTGACTACTGGCAGCAGCTGGACCCCGGCCATGCACATCGTCAGTGCCCTCATCCTCCTGGAAAGCTTCCTCATTGTCATCATCTCCCACATTATCCACATTTTCATCATCATGCATGGGCAGCTCCTCCTCCGCCTCCTCCTCAGTGTCTTCCTCGCTACTCTCTCTCATGTACGCCTTCTTCTTCAAACCCCTTGGAGTAGGCTTCTTCCTTTTCCTACCTACCTCACCGCCAGTGAACTCAGGGACCTATTCACAGTTTGGGAAATGTTGGTCGGGAGCATATAAGTATATAAATGTCAAATTTTATTGAAGGCATTCCGTTTTTGATTATTATACTCTCGTGCCGTCTCACGTATATTTTTGTCAGGGCATTAGTCTACAAAACAATCATGATGTGGTATACTCTGGGAAACAATACGGGAATTAATTTATTTTAAAGACTTCTATTTACCCCCCCCCCCCCCCCCCCCCCCCCTGCATGATATAACATATATTTTAGCCCTACTTAATAGCCCCTCCGAATAATTGAGACTCATCTTGAGTATTTGAGTTTGGGCAAGTCCCTTTATACTGATTTGCTACCCCCTGGACAATAATATATAAGCAAACATGATTTACCAGCCTTCTGGTTTGGTTTGGTTATGGTACATTAGCCCCCATGCTGCTCACCGCCTGTGGGAGGAGTAAACATGGGTAGCATAAACACTACTACACCACACTCCTGAGTACAAATGTCATCAAATGGTTGTAGATACTTTCAAGGCATGTCCAAGTCCACCAGCCTACAGGCTGTCCTGGAAGGCCGGGGAAATTTGCTTTTGTCTATCAATTATTGTATGAAGTACACTTTTATATGAGCTATGTTTTGAGTTGGTGGTTGCCTGTGCAAGCAAACGGTCTGGCCCCCTTATCCTCACGCCTCGTCATAAGGCTAAACATGTATTTTAATATTCATCTATGTTTTGACTATTGCTGTTACTGTTGAAAATGGCGAGCAGCCTGAACAGGCTGGAACCATGTAACCAAGTTTAAGTTTTAGTGTGTAACAGACCTAGGGTGGGGCAGATAGGATCAAGGACCTTTCCAAAACTCGGAAAATGAATATTCATTTGAAATGGCCGTGATTTGAATGTTTATGTCATTGCCAAAGACTGAACTTTAGGCGGTTCTGGTTTGTGTAAGGAGACCCACCTCCCGGGATAAAAATCCTGTCAATACATATAAAGTTCAAGGTAACTTATCAATAAGTGTTGATGAAATAACCATTAAACAGGGCCTGAACGGATCTAGTGAACTTGCTACCGAATTTGGATAATTTGATTCCTGTGCCAGATTTGGTCAAAACATTACGTTCCTCGTCTGAAACACAGAATTTACACGGTCCAACATGTTGGAAACACATATTTTGATTCATCGGAGTCGATTTGGGCTCATAAAACATATACTTTGGCTCATTAGACGTATATTTTGAAAACAGCGGCATCCCAAAACATGGATTTAAAGGTACCCTCAAACAATACTAACTTGCTACTGAATTTACATAATTTGATTCCCGGGCTTATTCAATTGGATTGTTACTTGTTTTTTCAGCCAACACCGGGAGTTTGGGCTGCTCACTGTCTTTCAATTCCAATTCCCCTGTGTAATACCCACGGTATTTAAGTAATTAACAACACTGTCATCCACCATCCCATAATCCCCCCAGCCAGTTGTTGCGAGTCATTTGACTTTCTTCAGATTATCATGGCCATTCCGCCCCCCTGTACGTGCGCTCTCGCCCCCCTGTATGTGCGCCACCCTGTACGTGCGCTCTCGCCCCCCTGTATGTGCGCCACCCTGTACGTGCGCTCTCGCCCCCCTGTATGTGCGCCACCCTGTACGTGCGTTCTCGCCCCCCTGTATGTGCGCCCCCCTGTGCGTGCGCTCTCGCCCCCCTGTACATGACCGTGTGTTTGCCGTCATAGCCTATAATCTTATATATATGCACCATATTCTTTTTGTAGGAACTTGCACACCGATACAAATGCATCCTCATGTAAATCCCTTGTGTCGCAGTATATCCCATAGAAGTCCTCCTGTAGTCTCCTGGTACCCCCCTGTACTTCTCCTATAATTATCCTGAATCTCCCTACTATTCTAGCATACATGTTACTCTCTCGTATCGTATTGGTATTTCCCCGAGTATCGCGCTCTCTTAATGAATGAAAGGCCCCAGTGAACAACTTCGACCATCCAGTCGACTACGATGGAGGTTCAATTAGTAGTTGAATGGTACACCGATTGAAGTACCGTAGAAATAGAGTGAAGAGTAATTGTACTTTCCACGATAGTTAGTGGAGTACAGCGAAGTATAGCGAAGTATTGGTGATACACCCGAAGTACAATACTAGATTATACGAAATTTCAATAGATCGGACGGTGCCAGGACTGTAAAGAGATAAATGACTTACCATCAAAAAATCCTGCGGTACGAAGCTGAGCACTGGGGCCTTTCATTCATTCACCTTCCCCCCTGTACGTGCGCTCTCACCCCCCTGTATGTGCGCCCCCCTGTACGTGCGCTCTCGCCCCCCTGTATGTGCGCTCTCGCCCCCCTGTGCGTGCGCTCTCGCCCCCCTGTATGTGCGCTCTCGCCCCCCTGTATGTGCGCCCCCCTGTACGTGCGCTCTCGCCCCCCTGTATGTGCGCCCCCCTGTGCGTGCGCTCTCGCCCCCCTGTATGTGCGCTCTCGCCCTTGCACCCCTCATCCTATGTCTGCAACCTATTCTTAATGCATAGATAAATCTGTTGAAGTGAATCGTGCGATAGAAAGTGTCTAACAAAGTTTACTCCGTGGGGGACCTATAGAGGTGTCATGCTCAACTGTTATCTCACGCATGCGCACTTCCGGCATGCCATTGGTTCACATCGTCGGTTTGTTTACAGTTATCGCGAGATATTCGAATTTCTTGAGACCTTTACTGCCATTACGTACCCCTGCACGCTCTTGCCCTGGCACCCCTCATCCAATCCCTGAAAGATATTCCCATTGTATCAAGTATCGATAAATCAATCGCTTCACGTTTTGCCATAGCGGGCGCTCGATAGAGGACTACCTGTAATTTTGTGGTCAAAACAGCAGCTGCAGGCCAAACTTGGTTACCGCAAGTTGTTTGCCTGCTCTTAAGCCACTTTGTATTTCTGTACGATCTAAGCCAACAGCTGGAGCAAAGGGGATGAGGTAGGGAGAAGGGAGTGGGGTGTGTGTGTGTTGGCGGGTGGGGGAAGGGAGTGGGAGGGGAGGGTTGAGGGTGGCCCACCCTGGGTAGAGATGGCTGGTGGAGGGGGAGAGGGGGGGGTGGGGGATGTGTTTGGATGTGTGTGTGTGGGGGGGGGGGGCGGGGGAAAGGGGGAGGGGGGGGGGGAGGGGCAGGGAGAGGTCAGGGATACTGTGGGTCTGGCTTTGAGTGGGTTGGAATGGTCTGCATGTGTGATGCAGGGGTGGGTGGGTGGGTGGGGGGCACAGCAGATGAGCAGGGGAAGAGGTAGGGAGAAGGGGCGTATGTGCTTATCTGTGCCTGCTGGGGGAGAGGGAGGGGAGTGAAGAGCAAGTGTGGAGATGGCTGGATGGTGTGTGGGGTAGGGGGATGCAGGAGGGAAAAAGAGAGTGTGTGTCAAGGGGGGGTGGGGATTGGGGGGTAGGGAGATGAAGGGGAAAGATGAGCTACACCATCAACCCAGGTGGGCAGGGGGCCACCAGGATTAACAACAGAGCAGAACTAGTGGCAATTCACCAAGCCATTATTAACATTCCATACGATACTAACCTCACCCTCCACACTAACAGTCTCTGTTCACTTCAACTCATTAAAAAAATGATCAATGATCCCACCACAGCCACGCGCTCCCTACATGCTGAACTGTTACATTCAATCCAATCTCACCTTATTCAACGTATTGTACATGGCTCACTCACCACCCTTTGCAAAGTACGCTCCCACACAGGCATTCTTGGAAATGACCGGGCTGACAGCCTAGCGTGTAAGGCCGCAGATGACCCTGCCTCCACCAGATATACTGATAACACTGGGGAAATCCCCAGACACAATATCTACTGCCCCACTGTCCAAACTCCTCGCACACCCATGGGAGATATCCCCCCATATCTATGTGCTCCCAACTCAACCTCCACCCCACCAACCCTTTCACTAGAGCATCCACCTTCCATTGCTACCAGGAAGGAAACCTCGAGCACCACAGCAGAATTGATGACATCCTCATCTCCCCTTGCCCCAACCCCCTCCACCCCCATATTAGTGAAAAGACCAGGGAGGTCGGAGGATACCTAGACCACATGGCCCTTCACCAAATTATCCCCCCTATTTACCTTCCCATACCCCTGACTTTGACTGACACCCCCCCTCCTAGACCCCAACAACTAGTCACCCCCGCCAGCAAGGCCTCCATGAACGCCACTAGAAAGGCCATTGAAGAAACGCATACTACCTTCTTCATGGAACACACCCAAACCATCAGGGACTGGTGGGACCAGGCCACCAACCTCATAGGAGACAATTCCCTCCCATCCCACCTCCACCAAGTCAAACACACTCTCCTTGCAAAAGGATTAGACCTCGACCATCTCAGCAACCAGATTATGGAACCTATTAGGATGGCCCTCGCCACTATGTTTGACACCTGCCCTACCAGGAACCAAATCCCAGGGCACTTCCTTGACAGAAAGAAGAGCAAAGCCCACGCCAAAATCAACTCCCATATCCAACAACTTAAGACGTACAGGAAACTCCTAACCACCGACCCCAACTCCTATCACACCGCCCATTCTACTCTCCTAGAAACATGCCATAACCATCCTAACACCTTCACCCATATCCAGCTTGCCTCAGACCATGCCTCCCTCTTGGCTGCAATCAATATATCCCTCGATGAGGCCCTCCCTGCCCTCCGTAGAATTCTCACGAACAGCAGACAAACAGCTACCGCCACTGGCAAAGCAGCCTTCATGACCCAACTATCCAACAAACCTAAACAAGCCCACAGAAACATCTTCAAACCTCTGAGAATCCGACGTCACCCCAGACCCTCCAAGACCCCACCACTGGCCAACACAAAACGTCCACTAATGACCTTCTGGACATCTTGGGGGAGCACATGGGACACATGATGGCCCCCCCTCACCACACGTGCACCGGCAAATACCTACCCCAAGACAGACAGACCGCCCCCCCTCCATGGGCCTCCCTGCTAGACACATTCTCCCTAGAAACCAAGGCCCAACCCCACCAACACTCCAACCCCATCCTACCCTACCTCATGGAGTTCTCTAATTACCAAACATGCATCCAACACGTAGCAAAAAGCAAACAGGCTAGCCCAGACGGAATCCCCAATGAACTCCTAACCTGCCTCCCCTGGTCTTGGCACCACACCATACATAAAATGTTTGGGCTTATGTGGATCACCGGCTACACCCCCATTTGCTGGAAGACCTCCAACACCATCATGCTTTACAAGAAAGGAGACCCCACCCAAGCCAACCACTACAGACCTATTGGCCTCAACAACACGATGGGTAAATTGTGGACTAACATGGTTACAACAGTGATGTCCAAATACTTGGACCAATACCAAGTCCTCAGTGACTCCCAAGAGGGATTCAGACAGAACAGAAGCACCCATAGGCAGCTCACCCACCTCCTACATGACATCGAGGATGCGGCTCACTCAAAAAGAGACCTGTTTGCTGCCTACTTTGACTTCTCATCTGCCTTTAATATGGTGGACCATGACAAGCTGCTCCAAACTATGTATGACCTTGGAATCCCGGTAGATGTCATTGAAACAGTGAAAGGAATTTACAACGGGGCTACCACCCACATGTACCTCAACAACACCCAAGGCAAACCCATTCAAATCACAAGAGGCACCATCCAAGGTGACACCCTCTCCCCCCTACTCTTCATCATCTTCATCGAACCTCTCCTCAGATGGCTACAAGCCGGGGGAAGAGGATACAAGCAAGGCATAACCTCAACATCCAATACTGACCAAGATAAAACAGGTAGTCTAGGATATGCTGATGACACCAGTGTGGTCACTAACACAGCAGACAACCTCAAGGTACAATACCTTAAAGTGCAACAATTCAGTACTTGGTCTGGGATTCCTCTTAACGGGGGTAAATGCATGATCACTGGCATATTGCATGGCTCCCACCCCAAGGATCCCACCAACCACAAGGCCCTAACCAAACTTCTCCACAACACCATCCTCATTAACGACACATGGGCTACATACCTTCCCCCCAATGAACCATACAAGTATCTAGGGGTGCCGGTTAGCCTCACCCTAAACTGGAGACCCCTCATGAAACAAGCCCTGGCCCTCATACATAGTAAAGGACACCAAATCCTCACCACTGCCAAACCGAAAGGCGCCACCCCTCTCCAATGTCTCAGACTCATCACCACGTGTATTAAACCTGCCATCACCTACCCTATGACTGTAGCAAAACCCTCATCCCCTTGGGCATTACTTCCCTAGCTGACATTGTGAGCCCTGATGGGACCACAATCATCCCATCCAATACCCTCTCACACACCTATGGCACAAGAGTCTCCACTAGGCATAAAGTTGCCCTCAACAGACTCAGCCTACACCTGTGCTCTCCACCCCCACCTGGAAGCCCACCTCAACCCTACTCCTGTCACAGCCCCCTGCCCTTGGCATCGAGGACCCTCCCCATCCACCTACGCATCCCCCAACGGCACATTACCAAGTTTTCCACATATACTATCAGCCACCACCTTAACAACTGGGACACCGCCCCCGTACTGCCCCGACCCTTGAACCCCAATGCCGGCATCCTTACCCTAACCACAGCACAGCCCCCCACACATAATATCGAGGAGATCCCTGCCTCCAATGCACACATGTGGTGGGCCAGAGAGTCCTATCTTCACCCCACCACGTATGCTCAAGCCTGGAGCACTGACCCCAAGATTGCTTGGACTGCCAGAATGCAATTCATCAGAAATGACACCCACAAATGTACTGACGCCTCCTACTACAAACACCACAGCATCCGTAAGAACAGCTCCCCCGACGACCTGGTGCATGCTGTCACTACCCCAGACCTTCTTGCTCCCCCAACCCCAGCCAAGCTCCTCCACCTCCTATATGGCAACCAACACAGCCTGACCCACCTCCTGGGCTTCAGAGCCCAAAAGAGGAAGGCTAACGAACCTCGAGAAACCCCCCATCACAGATATTGGAGGGACCCTGGACCCGGTCCAGAAAGCCCCATGCACCATTCTCTGCCACCATCTCCCTTGTTACATATCTGCTGGCCTCCCCGTGCATTCCCACACCTACTCCTCTGCCACCTCCATTGTGGTCACTTGGTCCCCCGTCCATCTCACAGAGGAACAAATCACCCTGCTGGTTGGTCCCACCAGATTTCAGGAACTCCTCCATGCCTACAACACTGAAACTACCCCCAAAGCCCCCCCCCCCCTCCATTCCACCCAGGCAAGACCTCCACCTCACTAACCTCCAACAACAAGGACAGTGGGCGGAGGGAGGAGAGTTTGATGCCAAATGGTACAGCGAACTCAGGCAAAACCTCATCATTAACACGGCAGACCACCACCCAGACTGGGATATCCACCCCCCCGGCAAATACCACATACAGGCTGGTACCCTGAATGACAGGTACCACCACCTCCCCCCCCAACTCAACAACGGAGACACCACCTACATCTACTCACCAACAGGCCAATGTGTCAGTCATATACCCCTCTCCCAACTCCACCTCCTCCACCACAGATACCATACCACCAAGGCACACTCTCCCCACCTCTGGACCCTCCACAGCACAGGAACCTTCGCTGGAGACGTAGCCACCCTCCTATCGCAGCACAAAGACACTACCATCTCCAATGTCTCCCCTGCCATACACAAAGCTATGTCCACCCTGGGGATGACAACGGACCTTGACACATCACCCCTCCTAATGAGTCCCCACCTCCCCATGGGCAACACCCCCACCCCCATTGGCCAACTGTTTGGCTTAGGACCCCACTGCTACACCGAACCTTGGTACGGGGGAAACACACACCTCACCAGCCAGAACCCTGAAGAGGCCCACAAGGCTGTTCGATGGGCACTAGGCAGTGCCATACATGCTCACACCCTAGATATTCCCGCGCGCACCATCCTCTTGGTCCCACACAAACCCACATATGCCCATAACGCCCTCCTAAATCACCCATGGGCTATGGAACTAGCCACTCTGCCTCCCAAGGCCAAACCCCTCACCCCCTCCCTAATCTGGACGGGGGGCAAACTCAACCCTGCCAAGAGACACAGAGGAACCTACAAACTCATTGCCATCTCAAACCCAGCTGGCCATGCCAAGTACCTCCACAACCCACCCACCACATGGGCCCAAACCATGAGGGACATGGGGGCCACTCCCATCCCACGACCAGGTCCCCCCCCCTCCCAACTGGGCCGTCCTACCACCCACCTACCCAAGGCACTTAGCTCCCTCCTTAAGACCTGGGCACAACAACCCACCCCCATGCAGATAGACCCCAAACCCATAACACCCCCCGTGCTCCCGTGCACACATGCTATCCTACAAGCACCAGGCCTCGCTCTATACACAGATGGAAGACAAAGACGGCGTCCTACGCCTAGGGGCAGGCGTATACTCCCCCAGGGCCGCTGCACGTTGCCTCCGCATAGACCCTGGCGGACAGGGCATCACTGCCGACATCAATCGCGCCGAACTCGTGGCAATCCAACAAGCACTCGTACACTCCGAAATAGATGAAGAACTCACCATCTACTCCGACAGCTTATGCTCCTTGCAGCTTATTAACCTGCACATTTACCATCCCAGCAGGACACGGGAAAACAAACACCGCGACCTCCTGCAAGACATCGCCATCCACATTATCAACAGACACAACGCTGCTGCTACCACACGCCTGCTTAAGGTCCGATCTCACTCAGGAATCGTAGGGAATGACGAGGCAGACACGCTCGCGAAAGAAGCGACGACAGGATACAATGTAATTGGACCAGTTAAAACAGGGGAACATGCGCACCTCAACATGCATTGGCCGTCTGTCCAGCCCCCCAAATCTATTAATGGGGACCAGCCCCCCCGGCACCCGGCCAACAATCTCAACAAAGGTATCAAGGCTAACCTCCCCACCCCCCTGCACACTGGGCATGCCAACACCACGGGCATATACTCCTCCATGTGGGAGCAAGCCAACCCCTTCCTCCTCCCTCAGGCTAGTAATCGTTTCTGGCAATCCACCGACATCAAATGGTGGCAAAAAATACAAATCCACAAGGCTAGGTGGGGACGCTTATGGACTAGGAAACTGGCGTACAGATACAAACGCCCCTATGGTACCAGCACTAGCCCCCCCTCTGATGATAACTGCCCTCTTTGTCGCAAAGCACAGGACGGAGCTGGCCATATTCTTGCTGGGTGCAGCCACCCTGTCTTCAAAGGAATGTATATCAACAGACATAATAAGGCGGTCCAACTCATCCAAAAGGCAGTAGCCAAAGGAGCTCTGGGGGCTCTCCCCATGTACATGGATGCAGGTACTTGTGAAGCGACATCCGACATTCCCACGAGACCCCCAACCACCCTCAAACCCCCTGATCTTCCCCAAGCCACATGGGATAAATACAGGCCTGATCTCCTCCTCATTGACGACGAATCCAAACCAAGAAAAGCCTACCTAGTTGAACTGGGCTATTGCTCAGACACTAACCACCACATCAAATTCCAGGAAAAGAGCGTTCAGCATAAGGAGCTCCAACGTATCCTTCAACAACAAGGATTCCTTGTCCACTACCTAGTCTTCACCATAGGTACCACTGGTACCATACCAATCACAACTATTACCAATCTCTCCACCTTAGGGATCAGTCGCGAACACGTAGACAAACTCATCTCTAAGCTGCACAGGGAATCTATCGCCTCCTGTACCAGCATTCTTGCCACACGTCGCATGAAGGAGTCCCTCCCGCCTGGAGGGTGACACTTACTATGTCTGCCATGGTGACTTTCCCCAGCTGCGGCGTACGGGAGGGTCCCCCTAACACCACGCCCCTCCAGGCGTTATCTTTTTTTTTTTTTTTTTTTTTATCCCCCCACGCATCATAGCACCTAACCTCACACAGGGCATCAGCTCCAACCTACCCACTAGCTGCCACCTTGGCCAACACCCGCTTAAAGGGATTTATGTAACCACCGGGGCTGATAACACTCCTCACCAACTTCCTCATGCAAGTAATAAATTTTGGTCCTCTACCCTTATCCAACATAAAACTAAATTCCACATCCTTAAAGCCCGCTGGGGTCGACTGTGGAATCGTAAACTTGCATATCGGTGGAAACTTCCTTATATTAACAACACCCACCCGCCCACAAACCCTCTTTGCCCCATATGCCGCATCTGTGAGGACGGAGCAGGCCACATTCTGGCGGGCTGCTCACACCAGACTTTCAAGGGGCTCTATATCAAGAGACATGACGCCGCAGTGCGACTCATCCACAAGGCCGTCTGCACTGTCGACCTCGGCTCACACAGAATGATTATGGACGCTGGCAATTAAGAGGACCTCCCCAGGGGGGTCTTAGGCAAACGCCTCCCTGACTGGCTACGCCCTTCCTCTATTGCTGAAGAGGCCTGGAGGAGAATGAGACCTGATCTTGCCATCCTACCTGACATAGACTCTCCTTCCATCCTAAAAGATACAGAAAGTTGGCTTATTGAGCTTGGTTTCTGCTCTGATACCAACCATGCTACCAAGTTTATCACCAAATATGCCCAGCATGCTAGCCTGGTGAATGGCCTTCAATCGGCTGGATACCTTGTTCACTATGTAGTCATCACTATTGGAACAATGGGTACCATCCCAACCTCTTTTCTGACTTCAATGACTACCCTTGGACTAAACAGATTGTGTGCCCTTAAACTGGCGGACACAGTCCACTCCCACTCTATTTCTAGCTTTCAGAGTATTTTACATTGCCGCCGTGTTATGGAGGCACAGCCCATGATGATACCTGGGGACTAGCACACAGACCGTGCCCCCCCTCAGTTTTTGTCTTGCCAGCTACATTGTGCTGGTGCTTCCCAACCGGGGTGAAAAACCCCCGTAGTAAGTTGCACTGGCACAATGTGGTCCCGGTGCTTGCCCGTGCGGGCATCGATGGGGATTCTTTTTTACTAAGGAGGGAAAGGTACCGGTGTGCATTATGCCGACTCAGAGACTGATATATAAATCAGTCAATAACAACATCATCGTGACATCCAATTAATAACATTACATTACATTGGCATAGGCAGACCAGTGTTGGCCCAAGACAAGCCAACACCACATATATTTGTGTGAGGGGTGGGGGTGTGTGTGGGGGGGTCATCCAACTATCCTCTCATAATCAACATAATCATGGGCGACTCTTGGGATAAACATCCTCCACGTTATCTTGCGCAATATAACCTGGACACGTAGAGTGTGGGTATCCCAAGTGTCGCCCTTTGAACAACCCTAGTCAGCACCAGGCTGGCAGGCTCAACTTGTACATTTGTTTCTATGGCTACAGTTGAGGCGTTGCGCTGTGGGCTCATCTACAGCCCTTATCGTGTACGTGCATGTCTGCATAATCAATCTGTACTATTCTGCACTGCGCAGTGTAATATCTCGTACTGCACTGCTGCACTAGATAGAAACATATTCTACTCAACCTTGCCATCAATACAAGGTAATCCATATTGTTACCGCCCCTCCATGGGTAGGGACTTCAGTACATCAAGTGTACTGGCGGAGGAGCAAATCCGGCACGCAAAACGGGTGCGCTACAGGCCCTTGGGGTTCGTCCTGCAAACTTGCCTGTGCCGGACGGCACCTGTATATTTTATCATGTCACGTCACCTCACACGTCACGTCACAAGGGCGGTCACACCCTTGTTACACTGTTACCTAGTAACCTGGTAACCTTGCCATCACTAAAAGGCAATCCATATCTGAACTAAATATGGTCCTAAGATGCAGGGTTCAAGGGTCTAAGACATAGAGGTTGGTAAAGCTCAGGCAACCACAGGTATGAATAAGGGGACAGAGAAATATAAAGGCCAGGTTGAACGTGTACTGCCATTGCTGCAACTTGGTCACAGCCTGTGAGAAGTAGTCAAAACAAGGGCCCAAAAGCAGTCATTTGGGAAAAAGACTTTTCCCAAATGGTTTCCCAATCCTTCATGCCCACATGGGCACAGGGGAATAGGGTAGAAGATGGACAAAGTGAATGTTTTCAGGACTTTGCCACAGGTTGGTGTTACCTCAGCTATGGAGCTAGCCCCCTGACTTGCAGCAAGGGCTGGATGGGCTGGGACAAGTTGGCAAGAAAGGTAAGGAGAAGAAAGACAAAGCACATATTACCACCAGTGTTTAGGGGGGGCCCAATATGCCGTTTCATGAGCCAAAATTTCCTTGATGCCAAATTAAAATCTGCATTTTAGACGCAAAAAAGGTAATCAATCTTGCTGCAGTGTTACCTGCCTACCTTGCCATCTATCACTCAAAGGCAATCCACCTTGTTGCCCGGCTACCTTGCCATCATTCAAAGGTTATCCATCCTATGGAATCAGGATCGGGTTTGATCGACTCTTGAGGTAGCTGAGCATGGGGTAGCGCAGGATGAGGTAGCTGAGAGTGCAGTAGCTGAGGATGAGGTGGCTGACCATGAGGCTCATCATCATTTACACTTTCACCACCCTCCAGTGGGATCCAGCTACTAATGCTCTCAAAGGCTGTTGTGTCCATCAGGCTAGGGCCAAGCTGGGTGTCCATGCTTGTAGGGAGGACTGAGGCAAGCTCTTGGGAAGATAATCCAGGAGCCTGAACGGGGAACATGGATGACTGGGCAGGGAACATAAGGCTAGGCTGAGCCCCACCAGCTTGCTCTATACAGTTTGGCTCCTGCTTTACTACCACAGCGCTATGCAGACCCGCAGGAGCCACCAGCCCACAAGTATGAGATAGCTGAGCGTGTGGTAGCTGAGGATGAGGTGGCTCAGCATGAGGCTCACCCTCATTTACACGTTCACCAACATCCAGTGGGATCCAGCCACTGATGCGCTCAAAGGCCATTGTGTCCAGCAGGCTAGGGTCAAGATGGGTGTCTATTCTTGTAGGGAGGACTAAGGCAAGCTCTTGGGTAGATAATGCAGGAGACTGAGTGGGGAAGATGGATGCATGGGCAGTGAACACAAGGCCAGGAAGAGCCTCGACAGCTTTCTCCATACAGTCTGGCTCCTGCTTTACTAACACAGGGCTATGAAGATCTGCAAGAGCCATCAGCCCACCAGAATACAGTAGCTGCTGCTGCTGCTGCTGATCACCAATAACCAGGGGTTCCCCAACCCCACCAGGACCACTGCTCCCAGCATGTGCTTCCTGAGGAGGCTCGGCATCCTCTTCTCCACTCATCCTTTCACCCCTCCTCTCCCTCCTCCTCCTCTTCCTAGGAACTGGACCATCCTTTTGACTACTGGCAGCAGCTGGACCCCGGCCATGCACATCGTCAGTGCCCTCATCCTCCTGGAAAGCTTCCTCATTGTCATCATCTCCCACATTATCCACATTTTCATCATCATGCATGGGCAGCTCCTCCTCCGCCTCCTCCTCAGTGTCTTCCTCGCTACTCTCTCTCATGTACGCCTTCTTCTTCAAACCCCTTGGAGTAGGCTTCTTCCTTTTCCTACCTACCTCACCGCCAGTGAACTCAGGGACCTATTCACAGTTTGGGAAATGTTGGTCGGGAGCATATAAGTATATAAATGTCAAATTTTATTGAAGGCATTCCGTTTTTGATTATTATACTCTCGTGCCGTCTCACGTATATTTTTGTCAGGGCATTAGTCTACAAAACAATCATGATGTGGTATACTCTGGGAAACAATACGGGAATTAATTTATTTTAAAGACTTCTATTTACCCCCCCCCCCCCCCCCCCCCCCCCCTGCATGATATAACATATATTTTAGCCCTACTTAATAGCCCCTCCGAATAATTGAGACTCATCTTGAGTATTTGAGTTTGGGCAAGTCCCTTTATACTGATTTGCTACCCCCTGGACAATAATATATAAGCAAACATGATTTACCAGCCTTCTGGTTTGGTTTGGTTATGGTACATTAGCCCCCATGCTGCTCACCGCCTGTGGGAGGAGTAAACATGGGTAGCATAAACACTACTACACCACACTCCTGAGTACAAATGTCATCAAATGGTTGTAGATACTTTCAAGGCATGTCCAAGTCCACCAGCCTACAGGCTGTCCTGGAAGGCCGGGGAAATTTGCTTTTGTCTATCAATTATTGTATGAAGTACACTTTTATATGAGCTATGTTTTGAGTTGGTGGTTGCCTGTGCAAGCAAACGGTCTGGCCCCCTTATCCTCACGCCTCGTCATAAGGCTAAACATGTATTTTAATATTCATCTATGTTTTGACTATTGCTGTTACTGTTGAAAATGGCGAGCAGCCTTAACAGGCTGGAACCATGTAACCAAGTTTAAGTTTTAGTGTGTAACAGACCTAGGGTGGGGCAGATAGGATCAAGGACCTTTCCAAAACTCGGAAAATGAATATTCATTTGAAATGGCCGTGATTTGAATGTTTATGTCATTGCCAAAGACTGAACTCTAGGCGGTTCTGGTTTGTGTAAGGAGACCCACCTCCCGGAATAAAAATCCTGTCAATACATATAAAGTTCAAGGTAACTTATCAATAAGTGTTGATGAAATAACCATTAAACAGGGCCTGAACGGATCTAGTGAACTTGCTACCGAATTTGGATAATTTGATTCCTGTGCCAGATTTGGTCAAAACATTACGTTCCTCGTCTGAAACACAGAATTTACACGGTCCAACATGTTGGAAACACATATTTTGATTCATCGGAGTCGATTTGGGCTCATAAAACATATACTTTGGCTCATTAGACGTATATTTTGAAAACAGCGGCATCCCAAAACATGGATTTAAAGGTACCCTCAAACAATACTAACTTGCTACTGAATTTACATAATTTGATTCCCGGGCTTATTCAATTGGATTGTTACTTGTTTTTTCAGCCAACACCGGGAGTTTGGGCTGCTCACTGTCTTTCAATTCCAATTCCCCTGTGTAATACCCACGGTATTTAAGTAATTAACAACACTGTCATCCACCATCCCATAATCCCCCCAGCCAGTTGTTGCGAGTCATTTGACTTTCTTCAGATTATCATGGCCATTCCGCCCCCCTGTACGTGCGCTCTCGCCCCCCTGTATGTGCGCCACCCTGTACGTGCGCTCTCGCCCCCCTGTATGTGCGCCACCCTGTACGTGCGCTCTCGCCCCCCTGTATGTGCGCCACCCTGTACGTGCGCTCTCGCCTCCCTGTATGTGCGCCACCCTGTACGTGCGTTCTCGCCCCCCTGTATGTGCGCCCCCCTGTGCGTGCGCTCTCGCCCCCCTGTACATGACCGTGTGTTTGCCGTCATAGCCTATAATCTTATATATATGCACCATATTCTTTTTGTAGGAACTTGCACACCGATACAAATGTATCCTCATGTAAATCCCTTGTGTCGCAGTATATCCCATAGAAGTCCTCCTGTAGTCTCCTGGTACCCCCCTGTACTTCTCCTATAATTATCCTGAATCTCCCTACTATTCTAGCATACATGTTACTCTCTCGTATCGTATTGGTATTTCCCCGAGTATCGCGCTCTCTTAATGAATGAAAGGCCCCAGTGAACAACTTCGACCATCCAGTCGACTACGATGGAGGTTCAATTAGTAGTTGAATGGTACTACCGATTGAAGTACCGTAGAAATAGAGTGAAGAGTAATTGTACTTTCCACGATAGTTAGTGGAGTACAGCGAAGTATAGCGAAGTATTGGTGATACACCCGAAGTACAATACTAGATTATACGAAATTTCAATAGATCGGACGGTGCCAGGACTGTAAAGAGATAAATGACTTACCATCAAAAAATCCTGCGGTACGAAGCTGAGCACTGGGGCCTTTCATTCATTCACCTTCCCCCCTGTACGTGCGCTCTCACCCCCCTGTATGTGCGCCCCCCTGTACGTGCGCTCTCGCCCCCCTGTATGTGCGCTCTCGCCCCCCTGTGCGTGCGCTCTCGCCCCCCTGTATGTGCGCTCTCGCCCCCCTGTATGTGCGCCCCCCTGTACGTGCGCTCTCGCCCCCCTGTATGTGCGCCCCCCTGTGCGTGCGCTCTCGCCCCCCTGTATGTGCGCTCTCGCCCTTGCACCCCTCATCCTATGTCTGCAACCTATTCTTAATGCATAGATAAATCTGTTGAAGTGAATCGTGCGATAGAAAGTGTCTAACAAAGTTTACTCCGTGGGGGACCTATAGAGGTGTCATGCTCAACTGTTATCTCACGCATGCGCACTTCCGGCATGCCATTGGTTCACATCGTCGGTTTGTTTACAGTTATCGCGAGATATTCGAATTTCTTGAGACCTTTACTGCCATTACGTACCCCTGCACGCTCTTGCCCTGGCACCCCTCATCCAATCCCTGAAAGATATTCCCATTGTATCAAGTATCGATAAATCAATCGCTTCACGTTTTGCCATAGCGGGCGCTCGATAGAGGACTACCTGTAATTTTGTGGTCAAAACAGCAGCTGCAGGCCAAACTTGGTTACCGCAAGTTGTTTGCCTGCTCTTAAGCCACTTTGTATTTCTGTACGATCTAAGCCAACAGCTGGAGCAAAGGGGATGAGGTAGGGAGAAGGGAGTGGGGTGTGTGTGTGTTGGCGGGTGGGGGAAGGGAGTGGGAGGGGAGGGTTGAGGGTGGCCCACCCTGGGTAGAGATGGCTGGTGGAGGGGGAGAGGGGGGGGTGGGGGATGTGTTTGGATGTGTGTGTGGGGGGGGGGGGCGGGGGAAAGGGGGAGGGGGGGGGGGAGGGGCAGGGAGAGGTCAGGGATACTGTGGGTCTGGCTTGAAGTGGGTTGGAATGGTCTGCATGTGTGATGCAGGGGTGGGTGGGTGGGTGGGGGGGCGAACAGCAATGAGCAGAGGAAGAGGTAGGGAGAAGGGGCGTATGTGCTTATCTGTGCCTTGCCTGGGGGAGAGGGAGGGGAGTGAAGAGCAAGTGTGGAGATGGCTGCAATGGTGTGTGGGGTAGGGGGAATGCAGGAGGGAAAGAGAGAGTGTGTGTCAAGGGGGGGTGGGATGTGGGGGGTAAGGGAGATGAGGGGAAAAATAACAGAGCTAAGAAAACAAAACAAACAACAACAACAAACAGGCTACACACTACATAAGTTACAAACAACAATACAAACAAACAACAAACTAACAACCATCAAACCCAGGTGGGCAGGGCCACAGACTAACAACAACAGAACCTAGGGGCATCGTGTCACAAGCCATTATTAAATGTCATACGAAACTAAACCCTCACCGGGCTCGGGAACTAAACCTCACCCTCCACACTTGAACAACATACTAAACAACAAGTCTCTGTTTTCACTTCAACTCATGAAAAAAAGATCATGATCCCACCACAGGCCACGCGCTCCCCCTACAATGCTGAACCTGTTACATTCCATCCATTCTCACTATTCAACGTATTGTACATGGCTCACTCAACACCCTTTGTCAAAGTACGCTCTCCCACAACAGGCATTCTTTTCCTTTGAACTTAGCCCCGTCGCTGACAGCCTAAGCGTGTAGGCCGCCAGATGACCGACCCTGCTGACCCGCCCTCACCAATATAACGAATAACCTGGGGAAATCCCCTGACCCAATATCTATCCTCCCTGCCGGGGGGCCCAGCTGTCCAAGACTCCTCGCAGCCACGGGCCCTCCATGTGGAGATACCCGCCCATATCTAGTTTGCTCGCCAACTCAACCTCGCAGGGCGGGACGCAACCTCCACCGGGGCTCACCGCGATCACCCCACAACCCTTTCACTAGAGCACCACCTTCCATTTCTAACACCACCGAGAAGGAAACCGTGCTCGATCACCACAACGGAATTGATGACAAATCCGCTCCTATCTCCCCTTTCCCTCCCCCCTTTGTCCCCACCCCTCTCTCGGGTCCCTTTGCCCCAACCCCCCCTCCACCCCCCTCCAACACACCCCATATTATGAAAAGACCAGGGAGGTGTCGGAAGGATAACCTAAGAACCCGGAACATTGCCCTGGGTCACGCAATTAAATAAATTAAATATCCCTATCCCCCCTATTTCCCTTCCCATAGGGGGGCACACAAATTATCCCCCCTTTTACACTTCCCATACCCCTGGTATAAAGGGGACCCCTGACGTGACTGATGACAACCAACCCCACCCCCCCGACCGGGGGGCGGGGGCGCCGCCACTGACCACCGGGTGGACCGCCCCCTTTGACTGACAAACCGTCTACCCCCCCCCCCCCTCCTAGACCCCAACCACACCTATCACACCCGGGCCCGTCCGCAGGCCTCCATGAACGCCACTATAAAGCCTTGAAGAAACCGCATACTAGCATACTACGGCTCTTCATGGCACACGACCCCAAACCATCAGGGACGGTGGGACCGAGGCCGACCCGCAACCTCATAGAGAAACAATTCCTCCCTCCCATCCCACCCGCTCCCCCAAGTTCAAACATAACTACACTCTCACTCTGGGTGGGGGGGGGGGGGGGGGGGACCTATAGGAGACAATTCCCTCCCATCCCACGGTCCACCAAGTCAACACAACTCTCCTTTGCAAAAGGATTAGACTCGACCATCTCGTCAGCAACCATTTTATGGACCTATTAGGATGGCCCTCGCCACTGGGGATTTTTTGACACCTGCGCTAACCAGGACCAAATTGGGGCCCGGGCAACTTCCCCCTTGCCAGAAAGAAGAAGCAAAGCCCACCCCAAATAACTATCAACTTCCCATATCCAACACTTAAGACGTAACAGGAAACTCCTAAACGCACCGAAACCTCCCTAACCAACCGCCACACCGACCCCAACTCCTTCGAGCAGGGGCACCCGTGCCGCATAGGCTACTCTCCTAGAAACATATCCATAACATCCTAAACACCTTCATTCACCATACCCGCCGAGACCAGCTTGGCTTTTGCCTCACAAGAAACCATGCCTCCCCTCGCCCTCTTGGCTGCACGGATCAATATATCCCTTCGAATGAGGCCCTCCCAGGCCCCCTCCCTCCCTCCGGTCGCTTAGAATTCTCACGAACACAGACAAACAGCTACCGCCAGCTGGCAAAGCAGCCTTCATATTACCTCAACTATCAACAGGAACCTAAACAAGCCCCCATAAACTCTTCAAACCTCTGAGATCCCGAACGTCACCCACCGGGGGGGACGCCACCAAACCGAACCGCGGCCCACCCCAGACCCTCCAAGACCCCCCCAAGACCCCACCCCTGGGGGGGCCTCCAAGACCCCACGCGAACTGCCACGACAAACGTCCACTAATGACCATTCGTTGGGACATCTTGGGTGAGCACATGGTCACATGATGGCCTGAAATGGCCCCATGGCCGCCCCCCCCCCTCATGAATGGGGCCCCCCCCCCTCACCCACAACGGGCAACTTTCCACGCGGCCAAAATACCGGCGTACGCGGGGAACCCTACCCCAAGACAGACAGACCCAGAGCGGCGCCCCGCCCCACCTGCCCCCCCCCGGGGATAACCGCGGCCGCGCGGCCTCCCTGTTGCGCTCCCTTCTGAAACACGAAGTCCTCGGCTCCCTATAAACCAAGGCCCACCCCCACCAACACCCCCACAAACTCACTCCAACCACACCTAACCTACCTTGGAGTTCTCTAATCCGCAAACAATGCAATCCACCACGTAGCAAAAAGCAAACAGGCTCCCCAGACGGAACCCCATTTGTCAACGCGGGTCCTAACCTGCCTCCCCTGGGGTCTTGGCAACACAAGGCCATACATAAAATGTTTGGCTTCTGGTGGAGGGGGATCACCGCTTACACAAACACCCACACCCCCATTTGCTGGAAGACCTCCAACAACGCATCTGCTTTACAAGACAGGAGACCCCAGCGCCACCCCCACCCAACCCAAGCCCAAACCACTACAAGACCTAAGCTATTGGCTTCGGGAACACACGATGGGTAAACTTGGTGGACTCACATTGTTTACAAACAGGTGATGTCCAAATACTTGGGACCAATACCAAGTCCTCAGTGACTCCCAAGGAGTGGATTCAGCACGCACAAGACAAAGCAGACACCCAGAGGCAGCTCACCCCCATTGGGGGGGAGGCAAAAGCTCACCCACCTCCTAATGACATCGAGGATGCGGCTCACTCAAAAAGAGACCTGTTTGCGCTGACCGTACCTACTTTTGACTTCTCTCTGCCTTTATATGGTGGAGGGTGAAGCCAGGGGTGGGGACAGGAGGGGGAGCTGCTCCAAACTAAGTGTATGGACCGTTGGGCGATACGGGCGGGGCGGGGGGGGGGGGGCGGGGTGAGATGTCATGTGAAAAGACATGAAAGGGAATTTACAACGGGGGGCTACCGGGACACGGGAAGACCACCCCATTTACGCGGGGGGCTCAACAGCACGCGCAGGCAAAAAACCCCATTCGCAATGAGGGCGGAAATGCGGGAACAGGGAATATGCCCCCATGGGGGCCAAGTTGACAAACACCGCTCTCTGGTCTCCCCACTACATCTTCATCATCTTCATCGAGGGACCTGGCTCCTCATATTGCTACACAATCGCTGTGTGAATAGGATACAAGCCAAAGCATACCCGGGAAAGAGTGCGCTCAGCATGGCCAAGGTGACGGTGGACGGGCGAAGTATAGAAGACGGAGGATATGAGTCTATTATGACAATGCTATATGGAGGGGGGGACACAACGTTGTTGATCGAACTCACAGCAAAAGGAGGAAATCAGACAACCTCCAATGTCGCAATGAGGCCGTGGTGAAATGTGCAGAACATGATCAGTAACTGGGTAACTTGGGGGGGTATCTATTTTCCACGCTATACACGGGGGGTAAAAAGTGCATTGACAACGTGGACCCTGGCATAAGGAAAGAAATTGTGCATGGCTCGCTCCCACCAGAAAAAGAAAAAGAAGAGGAAACCACCCAAGGATCCCACCCACAACAAGGGGCCCTAACCAAACTTCTCCACAACACCATCCTCAATTAACGCACTGGGCTATATACATACCTTTCCCCTTTCCATACCTACCTTTAATACCTTCCCCCAATGAACCATACAAGTATCTAAGGGGTGGGGTGCCGGTTAGCCTCAACCCTAAACTGGAGACCCCTCATGAAACAAGCCCTGGCCCTCAGACATAGTACAGACAAAAAAAACCAAAAACCTCAACCACTGCCAAACCGAAGCTTCCACCCACCCCCCCTCTCCAAGTCGCAGACCTCATTCATCCACGTGTATTCAACCTCTGCCATCACCTACCCTATGACTGTAGCAAACCCCTCATCATCCCCTTGGGCATTACTACCTTTTTTTCCCAGCTGACATTGTTAGCCCTGATGTGACCACAAATCTCCCATCCAATACCTCTCCACACTCAATCACAAAACCCTCCCCTCATCACACAGCCTATTGCACAAGAGTCTCCCACTAGGCATAAAGTTTTGGCCCTCAACAACTCAGCCTACACCTGTGGCTCTCCACCCCCACGGAATCCACCTCAACCTACTCCTGTCACAGCCCCCTGCCCTGGCATCGAGGACCCCTCCCCATCCACCTACTCATTCCCCCAATCGGCACATTACCAAGTTCTCCACTATACACTAATCAGCCCACCACCTTAACAACTGGGACAAAAAACCGCCCCCACCCGCCCCCGTACTGTCCCCCGACCCTTGAACCCCAATGTCCGGCATCTCTTACCCCAAAACCACAAAACACAAAAAACAAACAAACCACAAAACACACAACAAAGCATCAGCCCCCCACGCATCATATCAGAGATATCCTGCCTCCAATGCCCACATTGGTGGGCCACGAGAGTCCTATCTTCACCCCACCACTTCTGCTCAGCCTGGAGCCCTGACCCAAGATTGCTGACTTTCCAGATGGCAATTCAATCTGAAATGACACCCACAAATGTATGCCGGCTCCTACTACAAAACCCACAGCATCCGTAAGAACAGCTCCCCCTGACGACCTGTTGCATGCTTTCCACTCTACCAACAACCCCCCAACCTTCTTGCTCCCCAACCACCCAGCCAGCTCCTGCTCCTCCAACTCCTATATGGCCACCAACACAACCAACACAGAAGGCCTGACCCCCACCTCTGGGTTCAGAGCCCAAGAGAGGCTAACGAACCTCGAGAAACCCCCCATCACCAGATTATTGGGGGTCCGAAAGCCCCCTGCACCATTTCTCTTCCACCCACCATCCAAGTCTCCCCTGTTCACATATCTGCTTGCCTCCTCCCCCCGTGGCATTTCCCCTCTCTCTACTCCTTCATGCCTCCTGGGGGGGTGGGGGGCCTCCATTGTGGTCACTTGGTCCCCCGTCCATCTCACAGAGGACTCCAATCACCCTGCTTTTTCCCAACAAAACCTTTCAAACCCTGCTTTGTTGGTCCCCCCACCACCAACCAGATTATCAGGAACGTTCCTCCAACATGCAATTCCTTACAAAAACGTGTGAATTCCTAACAACACACCAACACCAACAAACCCAACTTAACAAAACAAACCACAACACCTAACTAACACTATAAACGTAAACTAACCCCACCCCCCCAAAGAAGCCCCCCCCCCCCGCCATTCCACCCAGTCAGCCCTCCTCCCTCACTAACCTCCACAACAAGGACGTGGGCGGAGGGAGGAGAGTTTGATGCCAATTGTCACAACTCAAAAAAAACATCAAAAATCCAAACAAACTCAAAGCAAAAACCCAAACAAAACAAAACACTCACACACATCAAACAACCTCAACTCAAACTCCCAACACTCACCCAAACCAAACTCAAACCTCAAAAAAACTCAACTCAAAAAAATCACAAAATCAACTCAGGCAAAAAAAAAAAAAAAAAAAAAAAAAAAAAAAACAAAAAAAAAAAAAAACCTCACATTAACACTCATACCCCCCACCCAGACTGGGATAATCCACCCCCCCCCCGGCCACATACCTACATACAATACAGGCTGGTACCTGATGACAGGTAACCACCACCTCCCCCCCACTCACAACGGGACCCACTACATCTACTCACCACATGCCAATGTGTCAATCATATACCCCTCCTCCCAACTCCCTCCTCCACCACAAGATACCATACCACCAAGGCACACTCTCCCCACCTCTCTGGACCCTCCACAGCCAGGACCTTCAAATCATGGAGACGTAGCCACCCTCCTATCGCAGCACAAAGACACTCACCTCTCCAATGTCTTCCCCTGCCTACCACAAAGCCTATGTCCCCCTGGGGATTACAACGGACCTTGACACAATCACCGGGGGAACACGGGCAAGGGGGGAAAGGAGCAGAAAAGAAAGGGGCCGGGAGGCGCCGAAAATCACTAATGTAAGATCCCCACCGGAAGAAGAAAAAAGAGGGAAAGAGATGGGTAAAGGGGGGGAAAAGTCCCCATGGGCAACCCAACCCCACCGAAAACCGCCCACCCACCCCATTTGGCCACTGTTTGGGCTTAGGACCCCACTGCTACACCCACCTTGGTAACGGGGGAAAACACACAAAAAACCTCAACCACCCAGAACCCTGAAAGAAATAACCCACGAATGCGGTGGTTAGCGCGTGGGCACTATGCAGTGTGCCCAAAATAGGGGGGCATAAGCTCAAAAACGGGGGAAGGAACGAAAGGACCCTATGATATTCTCCCTGGAAGCCCATTCCGGACGCAATCACCTCCCGAATCCCTCCCGCAGACATCACCACTCCATACTTTAGGTGTCCCAACACAAGAGACCCGACCCGGGCACATATTTCCCGTAACGGGGCGGCGCGGCCTACATCACGCCATTGGTGGGCTGAGTGTGAACTCGGCGCACGGGGGTCTGGGGGTGCGGGGGGGGGGTAGGGGGAGGGAACTTCCCCTCTCCCAAGGCCGAACCCTCACCCCCTCCCGGGGGCGCGCCCTCCTATGCGTGTACGGGGGGGGCGCCAACTCACCCTGGGCGCGGATACGTAGCACAAGGAACCTACAGGACTCCTTGCCATCGGTCACACCAGGCTCAAACCCAGCTGTCCATTAAGCCAAGTACCGAAAAAGGGGAGGGGGGGGGGCGCGAACTCACACAGAAGCACCCACCCAAGCCACGTGTGGGCGGCGCACAACCATGTCAGGGACATTGGGCCACTTCCCATCCCAGGACGGGACCGAGAAGTCCCGGGAACCCCCACGACCCATCCCACTTGGCCTTCCTATCCTCAAAAAGCCACCCCCCTACCCAAGGCACTTAGCTCCCTCCGGAAGACCGGGCACAACACCCACCCCCATGCAAAGATAGACCCCAACCCTAACACCCCCCCAAACCCCCCCCCCCCCGTGCTCCCGTGCACACATACATGCTATCCTACAAGCACCAGGCCTCGCTCTATACACAGATGGAAGACAAAGACGGGCGTCCTAACGCCTAGGGGTCAGGCGTATACTCCCCCGGGCCGCTGCACGTGCCCTCCGCATAGACCCTGGCGGACAAGGGCTCACTGCCGAACAATATCGCGCCGAACATTCGTGGCAATCCAACATCACTCGTACACTCCGAAATGATGAAGAACTCAACCATCTACTCGACAGCTTATGCTCTCCTTGCGTCTCTTACAATACCTGCCATTTACCATCTCCCACCACCATCCCATCCCAGCAGGACACGGGAAAACAAACACCCCCAAAACCACCACCACCAAACACCAACAACCCCTCTACCTCCCTGCGCAAAAGACAATCTCATCGTCCATCGCACAATTATCAACATACCTCAAACTCTGCTTCTATAAACCACCCACAATAACACACAGCACGCCTGCTTAGGTCCATCTCAACTCAGGATCGTAGGAATTAACGGGCGACAACGCTCGCGAAAAAGAAGCACGACAGATACAATGTATTGGACCAGTTAAAACAGGGAACCTGCGCGACCTCAACATGCATTGGCCGTCTGTTTCCAGCCCCAAATCTATTAATGGGGACCAGCCCCCCCCGGCACCCCGGCCAACAATCTCAACAAAGGTATCAAGATCAGGCTAACCTCCCCACCCACCCCCCTGCACCTGGGCATGGCCAACACCACGGGCTATACTCCTCCATGTGGGGCAGCCACCCCTTACTCTCCCTCAGGCTAGTAAATCTTTCTTCTGGCATCCACCGACATCAACTGGTGCAAAAAATACAAATCCACAAGCTAGGGGGGACGTCTTATGGACTAGGAAACTGGCGACAGATACAAACGCCCCTATGGTACCAGCACTAGCCCCCCCTCTTATGATAACTGCCCTCTTTGTCGCAAAGCACAGGACGGAGCTGGCCATATTCTTGCTGGGTGCATCCACCCTGTCTTCAAAGGAATGTATATCAACAGACATAATAAGGCGGTCCAACTCATCCAAAAGGCAGTAGCCAAAGGAGCTCTGGGGGCTCTCCCCTGTACATGGATGCGGTACTTTGGCGACATCCGACATTCCCACGAGACCCCCACCCACCCTCAAACCCCCTGATCTTCCCCAACCACATGGATAATACGCCTGATCTCCTCCTCATTGACGACGAATCCAAACCAAGAAAGCCTACCTATTTGAACTGGGCTTTGCTCAGACACTAACCCCACAATCAACTTCCCAATTCCAGGAAAGAGCTTCAGCATAGGAGCTCAACGTATCCTTCAACAACAAGGATTCCTTGTCCCCTACCTAGTCTCCCCATAGGACCGGGGTGGAAAACCGACTGGTACACGATACCAGTCAAACTATTACACAAATCTCTCACCTGTAGTTATCAAGTCGTGCAGAACACTATAAGCAACTGCAAATCATGCTAGCTGCACAGGTGGAAATCTATCATCCGGGATCCTGTACACCGCGATATCTTAAGCTCACGAAAAAAGGGTCACTCCGCATGAAGAGTGGAATCCCGTATCCCGCCTGGCGGGTGACACTTTCTACTATGTCGCCATGGTGACCCTTCCACCAGCTGCCCGGCTTCTGCTGAGGGTCCCCTAACACCACGGCCCCCTCCAGGCGTTATCTTTTTTTTTTTATTTTTTTTTTTATATCCCCCCACGGTGGCAATCATAGGCACGGCTAACCAGGACCCACCAGAAAGAGGGGGCATCGCTCCAACCTACCCACTAAGCTGGCCCCCTGGCCCAACACGGACACCCGCTAAAGATGGATTTGGGTTAGTAAACCACCGGGGGGCTAATAACACTCGTCCTGGCACCACTGGCTTCAACTCAATGCAAGTAATAAATTTTGGTCCTCTACCCTTTCCCATAAACTAAATTCCACATCCTTACAGCCCGCTGGGGATCGACTGTGGAATCGTACACTTGCATATCATATCGGTGGAAACTTCCTTTATATAACAACACCCAGCGCCACAACCGCCCATCAAACCCTCTTTGCCCATATGCCTTCCGCATCTGTGAGGAGACGGAGCGGCCACATCTTCTGCTGCGGGTGGCTCTCACACCAACTTTCACGGGGCTCTATATCAAGAGGACATGACGCCGCAGTGCGACTCATCCACAAGCATCTGCACACTGTCCGACCACTCGTCTCACACATAATGATTATGGACGCTGGCAAGGAAGAGGACCTCCCCAGGGGGGTCCTTAGGCAAACGCCTCCCTGACTTGGCTTTACGCCCTTCATCTAGTGGCTTGCTGAAGAGGCCTGTAGGAGAAGAGACCTGATCTGCCATCCTACCTACATAGCTCTTTCTCCTTCCATCCTAAACGATACAGAAGTGGCTTATTGGAGCTTGGTTTCTGCTCTGATAACCACCCATGCTCCAAGTTTATCACCAAATATGCCTTCATGCTAGCCTGGTGCATGGCCTTCAATCGGCTGGATACCTTTGTTCCACACTATTTATCATCACTATTACTATTGGAACAATGGGTACCTCCAACCTCTTTTTCTTTTCTGACTTCAATGACTACCCTTGGACTAAACAGATTGTGTGCCCTTAAACTGGCGGACACAGTCCACTCCCACTCTATTTCTAGCTTTCAGAGTGTTTTACAGTGCCGCCGTGTTATGGAGGCACACCCCATGATGATACCTGGGGACTAGCACACAGACCGTGCCCCCCCTCAGTTTTTGTCTTGCCAGCTACATTGTGCTGGTGCTTCCCAACCGGGGTGAAAAACCCCCGTAGTAAGTTGCACTGGCACAATGTGGTCCCGGTGCTTGCCCGTGCGGGCATCGATGGGGATTCTTTTTACTAAGGTGGTCCTACGGTGACTATAGCTAGCTCTTACGCTATGGTGTCCTTAACTTTCACGTCTGTGATTACTGTATACACGGATGTACCAATTTGCAATTCAATTTCAATTTTATAGGGGAAAGCTAGGGGATTGTTTGTATTTGCCTTCGTTGGGTGGTTTATCATAGAGTTAGGGATAAGGAAGGGGCTATGATGCGATGTATATTCTCAGTTGCAAAGGGGGTAAAATGTATGTAAATAATAATGTAATGTGAAGGGAGAGAGGTGTTTGTTTGTGAGGGTGTGTGGGTGGTGGGGGGTAGCATAAGCTAGGTGTAACGCTGTTTGAAACGCCAGACCTAGTGCGCTAGGACGCATCGACGCTGGTGGTGGGTTCGGGGTGAGGGTGGCGGCAACGGGCGCACACAGGCATATATATAATATGATTGTATGTATGTAGGGATTCTAGGCGATAGCTAATAGGGGCGTACAACTAGGTTCTAGTATCGTACGATTATCGACTAACGAGTCAAGCAAATTTCGATGGGTCCGTCTGTAACAGTGTGTCTGATTTGTACTCGCACGGCCCATCTATTAATGTCTAGGTAGCCTGAACTGAGTGCTATCAGGAGTTAAATAGCACTAGCCCCACAAGTAAAAATGAGTAGATTAGTAGGCAAGAACACCCCTGAGGTTTTCTAGGTAATTTGCTCCTTTAATGTCGTCTTTATTCGCTGATGAACGTGGAGCGGAATTCTACAGTAGGTAGGCGATGTTACACTATATGTAATGCTTGCCTTCCTGACATGAGTAAATTGATAGATTAAGTGTAGATCGTGGATACACCTGTTGTCGCCTTGCTAAATACGGCCACTAAGGACGGCGCCACTTTCCAATAGGGTCAGGGAAAAAGTGAGTAATTAATCTACTTATATAAAAATAAATTGCTATTCACCCAGTACATTATCTCATACTTTAAGAACTTTGTCTCTTTTCTATATGCTGTCTGCTAGCTAAGGACAAGACAGTGCTCCCACCCAGCCGGGAGCCCCGCCTCCTACCCCCCTCAATCGCATACCCCTCAACCGCATACACACAGTTGACCTTCCACCCCCCCAATCCAAGACGTCTAATCCCGAGTCAGCGCATGCCCAAAGCATGCCGGCCTCCTCTCAGTCTCCGCACCTCTGTCAGGCATATGGAATTCTACGCTCCTGGCTTGAGGTAGGGCCTCTCTACTCTCGCCTCATTTGCATTGCCTTCTTCTCTTTTTGTTCTTGGGCTCCACGATGCTCTCTCCACGCTTGTCGCGTCTGTCAGAGTGGTCTTGAACAGCTTGAGGAGCAGCGGCGTCATGTGATCTATGTCCTCCAGATACCTTCATCGGGGAAATTAAGTACCATAATGTTATTCCTGGAGGCAGATGTGTGCTTTGCATTAGTGTGGGTGAGCGCTCAGATAGGCTTAAGGAGCTGCCCAAAGCTGGGTTAAATTATTCAGAAGGGCTGATTATCACAGTAACACCTTTCTATGATCTGGAGAACCTAGCTATCAGCAAAGAAACAAACATCCTGATTTTGAAGGTAGCTTGCATTGAATTGGTAACTTGATAGGCATACAGGGAAATGACAGGATGAAAGGTTCTGTTAGTCTGCTACGCCGAGCTCAGAAATTAAAGTCTAGAGGTCTAGTTTTCCACACAGAAACGTTAATTTGACTTCAATTTAATCGTAATTACAAGAGGGTTCAAGTATGTATGATTGCATGGCTTCAGCCTTAAGGCTGCTCGCCATTTTTGGCTGTAGCAGTAACAATTAATATTGTCTTATCCATTTGAATCTAGTACATGGCGACACTACAAACAAGGCACAGTTGGTAGGAACTTCAATGTAAGACAGGCGAGGGGGAGTAATGAGGATTGGGTGAGGTGTTAACCCTACAGCAATGGGGGACAAGGAGGAGATAGAGTAGAGAGAATGGAGGGAAGTTCTTAATTGAGGTCATGGGGGGGTGGGTATGGGGGGAGGGGGACTTACCTGAGAGCAACTGCGCGGGTCATCATATGTCTAAGGCGCCTCTACTTCATGCTATGAAGGAGCGTCATGTATGTTTGGTGCCGTTTCATTGCGGCGCACAATTTGAACACGCCATCTCTCACTAGCTTTGTTCCAGCAAACGCCCCTGCAGTGCGTTGAATTGTCAAACCTCATCAACCTTCAAGGGATCCACAACTCAAACCATATTCGAAGGATGCTGAAACTCTTTGATTTTGGCCACTTGAGTGTTTTGAATATTTCTATAGGATGCGTGCCGGGTCGTAAGGTGCAGGTGGAAACTGTTTGGTATCTGCCCTCGCACACAAGCTGTCGGCGGCCTATACTCTTCTATCCAAACCTCATCCACCCGGCACCATACCATCACCTCAACTCCCAACTCGACTTCATACCTATAAGAACTCACTAGTTTCCTTCTTGTTCTCTGTGGCTAGGCCTGTCTCTGACTGCAATGATCGTCTCCTCCATCCTGATGTCTGTCGTTCGCATGTCCTCAGGCCCGTCGTCCCTCCTCATGGAGAAGTGAAGTTAGGAGCTGTGTCGCTCCGAGCTTGTACGACAACCTATGCAGGGACCGGGATTCATTGGTGGTGGTTAGGAGTGTGGGGCATGGAGGTAATGGGGTCGAAGAGGGGGGCGGGGAATGGGGATTATTGCCCTACCATTGCAATGCAACTACAGGTCTCCACACTGTTTTTTTTTTTGGGGGGGGGGGGGGGGGGGGGAGGGGGGGGGGGGGGGGGGGGGGGGGGGGTATGTCCACTTTCGCGAT
>JACBWV010000364.1:1474025-1549326 GCA_013435795.1 Chlamydomonas sp. ICE-L
TTAACGCAACGAGGATTGTTTACGGTTTGTTGGTTTTTTGTTGGTTTTGGTTTCCAATTTCAAATCAGTCTTCCCGAGTGATTTCGAGGTGGGTTTGGGACAGGCTCCTTAAGCCTATCTGGCCACCCCTGGACTGTTATAGTGTTATGCACACACACACACACATTCCGCATGTATACAGGAGAAGTTGTCAAAGGCCAAGATCACTGATGCGCTGCTCATCCAAGATTGTTCACGACCACTGACGGGGGGGACCAAGGTCAAGGGTGGAAAGTCGTGGGAGGAAAGGGGAAGAGGGGGAAAAGAAGAGTGGAGAAAGAAAATCGTTGAGAAAGATCAACAAGAGAAGGGCAATGCAATAAGCAAGAAGTGGAGGCCCCCCCCCTCCATCGCGAGAAGTTGAAGAGAAAGTGGAATGAATCCAATGTCTGATGGGGGATAAAGGTAGGGGGGTGTGTTTTTGTTTAAAGGTTGATTGGGTTGGAGTGGGGGTGGGGGCGTGACGGGTGACTGTGCTGTTAATATCTTAATTATATTGGTGGGTATCACACTGGGGGACTTGGAATTGGAAGACAGTGAGCAGCCCAGTCTCCCAGCATTGGCTGAAAACACAAGTAACAATCCAACTCAATTAGCACGGGAATCAAGTTACCTAAATCCAGTCACCTAAAAGTTCACTAAGTGTTGTTCAAGGATAAAACCAGTGCCACCCAATGGTTTAGACAGAATTTAACTTTAACTCGGTTACATGGATCCAGCCTGTGCAGGCTGCGTGCCGTCTTCGGCAGTGACATCAACATTCAAATCGCAATCATTTCAAACGAATATTAAATATGCTGCGTACAATCTCGTCATACAGTAATTGCTAGGCAGCCGTGTGATGACATTCTGCACTCAGGAGTGTGGTGTATCAGTGTTTATACTACCCATGTTAACTCCTCCCACAGACGGAGAGCAGCCTGAAGGCTGGTGTACCATGTAACCGAACCAATCCAGAAGGCTGGTAGATCATGTATGTATGTATGTATGTACTAGTACATTGCCCGTGTGGCCAGAGGCCACCCCCCACCCACCCAGGTCCTTTGGCCTGCTCAGGTGGTAAGAAGGGGACCCTAGAGGCCTTGTATGCCCCCCCCCCCCCCCCACCACCCACCCACACACCACACACACACACCACACCACCACCAAAAAACCCCAAGAAGCAGCCCCAAAACAAACCACCTCACCACTCCCCAAAGAACACCCCCAACCACAAAACCCCCCCCACCACCCCCCAAAAAACACAAACACCCCCCCCCCCCCCCCCAAACAACAAACCCCCAAAAACACCCCCCCACCCACCACCACCCGCCCCCCCCACCCATAAAAAACACCCCCCCCCCACCCCCCCACCCCCCCACCACCCCCCCAACACCTCCCCCCCCACCCCCCCCACCCGCCCCAACCACCCCCCCCCCCCCCATCTCTCGCTCCCACACACACAACACACCCTCTCTCCCTTCCACATGCACTAAGTCAAAATATTTCCCCATTGCCAATGAAAGTGTGACACGCAGCTCCCTACTTACGACTCTATACCCCCCCCCACCCCCCTCCCGGGAATTCCCTAAATCTTCAGCCCCCATCCCCCGTGCCACACCCTCACTCTTCCACCCCTGCCCCACACACCTTCACAGCTATCCTTTCTGTTCCCCTTCCTTAGATGGGCCCCCCACCCCTACCTCAGCATACCATTCTACCCACACCAACTAAGCCAGAACAACCACCGCTGGTCCCAACTTCCATCTTTCCAGCCCACCTCTCCGCCGCACCTCACCCCATACACAACCACACTCGTCCCCCCGCCATTCGATCCCCCCGTTCCTTTCCCCGACCGCCAGAAAAACACAGTACACGTACCTACACGCTATCCCTACCTAGCCAACACCGCGCCCAAAAGCGTGGGCTGTGATCGAGCGAACGAAACGCAAAAATTGAGGTTGGGTGTAGTGAACCACCAAAAAATTGCGAATGCTCAGATTCCGACCACGCCAAGAGCACCGGTTCTACATGATTGCAAAGCTAAAAACTCGTAGCATCTTCTGGTGCAGTGGCCCAGTTTGGAAACCTTACTTCTGGTCACTCTCTATTGCTAAATTCGCAAGGCCTCGTTGACAGCCCCGTTTTTTAGTGGGTCAGCAGCATGGGCAAGAAGCTGACGCTTGTTAATCTCGTTCCTTTCCTCGACGTTGAGGACGAATCGACCAAGGAGTTCTTAAATTCTGGCAGGAATGATGCGGGAGCCTGTTCTGGATCGCAAATTGCGACACGCGAAGGGCAGGGCAGGGCAGGTTATCGCAGGACAGAGTGGACAGGACAGAAAGGGCGATGGCGCGCAGGTGAAATTTTGATGCGGATGAGTGGAAGTTGGATGCTGGCAGACGCGACTGGGAATTTGAACTTTACGCGGAAGTACAGTACTGCAATTGTCCCTGGCCCTTGCCCCCCTACACACCAACGAACGAAAAGTTCGCGAGAAATCCATGTATGTCTACATATATATGTATGTGTGTATGTATGTATGTTGTTACAGTCCAGGGGTAGTCCAAATAGGCTATAGGGACTTACCCAGCCTCAAATAATCAAGATGATTCTCAATTATCCAGAGGGGCTATAAAAAAGCACTAAAACATATGGTAGGTCATGTAGGTGTGTGTGTAGGGGGGAGGGGGGAGCTTCTCGTTTGGCTACGCATAGCAGCTTCTAGAAATATAAGTCTGGAAAGAACCTATTTTTTTAACATTGCATGCCAGAGTATTCCACATCATGTTTGTACTGAAGACTAACGCCTTGACAAAAATATACGTGAGACGGTGTGAGTATAATAATTTATATAATCATATAGCCCCAAACCCTCCCCAATCCAACATTTCCCAACCTGTGAATAGGACCTTGTGTTCACTGGCCGTGAGGTAGGAAGGAAAAGGAAGGAGCCTGCACCAAGGGGTTTGAAGAAGAAGGCAAACTTGAGTGTGAGTAGTGAGGAAGAAACTGAGGCAGAGGCGGAGGAGGAGCTGCCCATGCACGATGATGACAATGTGGACAATGGTGACAATGAGGAAGCTATGCAGGAGGATGAGGGCACTGACAATGTGTTGGACCAGGGCCCAGCTGCTGCCAGCAGCCACCAGGATGGTCCATTGCCTAGGAAGAGAAGGAGGAGTGAGAGGAGGTGTGAAGGGATGAGTGGTGAAGAGGATGCCGAGCCCCCTCAGGAAATACATGCTGGGAGTAGTGGTCCTCGTGGGGTTGGGGACCCCCTGGTGATTGGTGATCAGCAGCAGATACTGTATACTGGTGGGCTGGCTCCTGCAGATCTGCAAAGCGCTGTTGTAGTGAAGCAGGAGCCAGACTGTCTGGAGCAAGCTGGTGGGTCTCATCCTGGCCTTGTGTTCCCTGACCGGGCATCCATGTTCCCTGCCCAGGATCCTGCATTATCTGCCCAAGAGCTTGCCTCAGTCCTTCTCAAAAGCATGAACACCCAGCTTGGCCCTAGAATCCGGATCCTTAGTTCCCGGACCCTTAGCTACCCCAGATGGTGACCAGTCAAATTCCGATCCTGATTCAGTTAGCCAGATATCACACGCCACAGGGTATGATGTGGCATGTGACCAGATAACACACACCATAGGGTGTTATGTGGCATGTGGCAACATAATAACACCATTGGATGCTCAGTTGGGTCATACAACTCACCAAAGTGTGTGTGTAAGCTACTCGTAGCTGGCAGGCCTGTTGCCACTAGCTGTATACTTGTCTGCCAAAGCCTCACAATTGGGCGGTTACTTAGCTCGCAACACACATTAGCGTGGGTACGAGCCACACACAACTGGCTGGTCTGACACATGTAGACTTTTCTGGCGGGTCTTTACCAGTTCAGTCCCGTATGACTGAGTTCGGAGCACCAGTGGACCCCTTATTGACTGATAAGATACAAAAGGTTGAGGTCAGTAATGAGACCCCCCTGGCAATAGGATGGATAACTTTTGAATGATGGTAAGGTGGAAGGCTCAAAATGCAAATGTGTACATTCAGTACAGTAGCGCAGTGCAATACAGTGCTATAGTGCAGAGTTGTACAGATGTGTTATGAAGACAGGCTAGTACAGGTTAAGTCTACCTACTTTTTGTATAATGAAATCATAGGTTGGATTGGTTTGCTACATGATTGCCAGCCAAGTCAGGGATGCTCACTGTCCTCCCGTTCCAAGTCCCTCTGTGCGAAACCCACGGAAACTGGGGAGAATTCTAAGAGGATTATACAGATTAAAGGCTTGTCCCATACATACATACAACCAGGGTATTTATTTTTAGTTGTTACATGGTTTTCCAGCCAACTCTGGGCTGCTCACTGTCTTCCAATCCTAAGTATCCCCGTGCGGAACCCAGGGAGCGTGCTATCTAGATTATAAAAACATGTCCAGGGGACAAGAAGATTGTGAGAGAAACGTGTGGGCAGTCCTACGAAAAAGCTTTGGGACAGCATTAGGAACGGGATGCATGTTGAGGTACCGACCACTTGGGTTTGCTTACCTGATTACATGGTTTTACAGGCCATGGAGTGCTTTTTTTAATAGACCCCTCCTTAAATCATATAATGTGCTTTATTATCTGAGATCGGTAAGGCCTCTCTAGTCTAATTGGCCACCCCGTGGACTGTAAGATACTGTACATACACACATCAGCCGTCACGCTGCTCACCGTCTTCGGGTGTAGTAAACATGGAGAGTGTATATAAACAATAGTACGCCAAACACCCGACACCCAAAATCCCACCATCGGTTTGACCAACCGTTGATCAGGGATCTGGATCTGCGATATTTGATTTGGCTGAGTAGGTTTCAGGCTGACTCGGAGTATCCAACACCTTATCTTCTCCCTCTGAATTTGGACTGAGCGTTTAGAACCAAGGGATTTGAACTCAGGACATACTGGTACAACATTGCTGAGGGCTTACTTTGAGAGGGAAATTCGAAATGAAAGCCTTGATCAGCTGCAAGCAAGATCCCATTCAACGCTGTGTACCAATCTTGAAATTTGTTAGCCAACCACTAGACTATGCCCAAGCTGATTACCGTACATTTAGGTATGAACGGCAATCAGGTGTTCAGCTGTGTTTTAATTGGGGCCGCTGTTATGCGCATGGTTTTTCAGTTTAATGAGATTTAGAGTTGAAGTTGATCAAAGTTGATTGAAGTCATATGGGGCAAGGCAAGTAAGGGACTCTAGAATACCGTATGTAAAAAATGTGGTGCCCCCAAAATGCCACCATAAGTGCACCACTGCACCACTGGGGTGAAAACAATATTGTAGTTGGCCACAAATCCCAGGAAGGCTTCTGTAAGTTTTGTCCTACCCTCACATTAACGTTAAGCCTTTTTGGTGTTGCTTTTTGGGTCAGAAAGCTGCCAGTAGGACCTCGAAGGATGCTAGGAGCACCGTGGGACTAAAGACACAGCTTCCTTTCCTTATCAAAACACCTGGCTGTACCGGTAGCCAGCTTTAGCCATAGAACAGCAGGCCGGTACAGCGACAGGCCACCTGGTGTGAGCGATAGTGGTGTTTCGGAGAGCAACCTAGAAGCTGGAACAATCATATGACCGCGTCCAGGGTTGCATTTGATATGTTTCATACATAAGCTACCAAACTATATCTTCCTAATATGTATATATATCCATATATATCCAGAGTTCCAGACGAACGAAGTATAGGCAAAAAATAACGTTTGAAGTAACGTTCGAAGTAACGTCACAAATCGTCGTAGCTCTGCGAGTTGTCGTCGTACCCACGACCGGACCCACGACGACAATCAACGATATCATCGTAGTGCTAACCCGACTACCCGAGCCTCTTACTTCCACTGGAGCCGTCCTACCTGTTGCTGATTTGGCGACTTTCGTCCATTCCTTCCGTTCTGCAGCTGCGCTTTCTATTCTATCAATTCTGTCTTTCTGGCAACCGTATACCACCGTCGTGAGTATCTGTACACACCCAACGCGAGCTAACTGACCTAAATATCGGAATATCGGTATCGACGCCGCACACTCGTATTCCATTGATCGCCCTGAGCGCTAGTTCGCGATTGTCTGTTACCTGCCCTTCGTATCGGAGATCTGTGTTGCTTACGAATGTTTTGCTAGAAGTGTGTAGTGTACTGCGTAGACGAGTGTTGTGCACACATATCCGACAACAAGAGAGCAGCTAGAGTTGCAAGCCACATGATAAGGCTCTGAATCCAGGTAGAGTGACCAGGGTGCTGGCATTAGCTGGTGTGTGCTAGCCCAAGCATTGCACCATGCAGATCTGCACACATACATGGTCCTATGGGATACCCATCATTGTGCCAGGCACATCCGCACACATGCACAGTCCCAAGTTATCTAAATTGCTGCACTATGCATGTCCCCACACATGCACGTGCAGTAACACACAATCCCCATCTCTGTACTAGGCACATCCACACACATGCACAGTCCCATGCAATACCCATCGGTGCACCATGCACATCCGGACAATCACACGCACAGTACCAAGCAATCCCCACCATTGTACCAGACACACCTAAAAACATGCACAGTCCCATGCGATCTCCATCCTTGCACCATGCACATCCACACGAACACATGCACACCACTACCCTATGCCATCCCACTACAAAGACATGATTTAGTCAATTCAATCTTTCACTATCATCTACAGACCACAAGACAGCGACAGCTAACAAGGCGATTCCCAACAGCTATTTACCAACAGCTGTTTCCCGACTGCTGTTTCCTAACCTCAATTTCCCAACCTCTAATTTCCAACAGCTAATTCCCAACTGCCTTTTCCCAACTGCTATTTCCTAACCTTTATTTCCCAACCTCTATTTATCAACTGCTATTACTCACTCTTTTGCAGGAGGGTGGTCCTTGAATTTCCCTATGGGGCCTAAGCAGGGAACTAGTGCATACAGGTATGGAGGTGGTGGGGGTGGTGGAGGGTTAGATGGGGGAGCGTATGGGGGAGCGTTGGGTGGATACCAAACTGTGTGCACCTTATACCCTACACCCTTAACCCTCAACCCAAACAATATGCTGGCAACCTTCAAAACACTCAAGTGACCAGAATCAATGTTTGTCAGTATCCTTTGAAGATGGATTGAGTTGTAGATCCCTTTCAGGTTATTGAGGTTTTAACATTTCAACCGCACTGCAGGGGTGTTTGCTGGAACAAATCTAAAGAGAGATGGGTTGTTCAGATTGGACGGACAACCATTGGCCGCTTCATTGATGAAGTAGAGGCAGCCCTAGCATATGATGCTGCTGCCATTGCTCTAGGGTAAGTCCCCCCTCTCCCCCCTCCCTGTCCTCCATTGAATTCCCTCCTCCCTCTCTCCCTCTCTCCCTCTCTCCATCTATCCCTCTATCCTTCTTGTCCCCCATTGCTCTAGGGCAACTTCCTCCCCAAATCCTCCATCTCTCCCCCCTTCTTGCCCTACTTTGAAGTCCCTATCACCTCGCCATATACTAGATTCAAATAAATAGGAAGATGTTAACTGTTACTGCAGCTCGCTAAGTTGGCCAAGGCCTAAGAGGCTTAAGGCTGAACCCATGCAAAATACACACTTGAAATTACATGATATACAAAATAAACCTTTTGGTGTGGAGATGCCTGTATCTTGATTGTTCTGTTCAAGGGAGTAACATAACATTTCACCCTATCATTCCCTTTATGCATATCAAGTTACCAATTAAATGCAAGCTACCTTAACGGATCCAGGACTGTTTTTGATTTGTTGGTTTCCAGTTTATACAGCATTCTTAAAATCAGCCCTTCCTGATGCTTTTTCGAGGTTAGGCAGGCTCCTTAAACCCTAACTGGCCACCCCTGGACTGTAATACACACCCACACATTCCGCATTCAGGAAAATAGATGGTCTTAATTTCCCGGAGAAGGTGGCGGAGACCAAGATCACTGATGCGCTGCTCCTCAAGCTGTTCAAGACCACTGATAGGAACAAGGTTGAGGAGATGGTTGAGCAACATCAAAAAGATAATGGAAATGCAATGAGCGAAGAGTGGAAGGCACTCCTCAAGAGGAATTTGAATCCAATGCCTGAGGTGGGAAACTGGAGGGGGGGTATGGTTAAGATTGGGGTTTGAGTTTGGGTTGGGGGTGTAGGGTCTGGCAGTGTTTTTTATTTGAAGTCCCTGTAGGTCAGCTGGTGCTTACAAGCAAAATGTGTGACACAAGCCTGATTCCCAGACGGTTCCATAGCACCCGTCCTTCTGCGCGAAGCGCAGCCTGTTCAAGGGAGATTTTGGTTTAAAAGGTCCCTAAGGAAACATGCATTTTGCGCACGGATGACATTTGTTACACACATTTGTACACAACTTCGTCAAGCCTCTAAATTGTATAGAAAAGTAACCAAAAGTCTTGTTCCACAACGTAGCCCCAACAATACAACAAACCTGACACATACTCATTAAGTCATCATCAATACACATTCCTCGCGTAGCATAAGAAAAGGGTATGCTACCTCATCCTGCGCTGCCTTATCCTCAGCTACCCCACGCTCAGCTACATCATCCTCAGCTACCATATGCTCAGCTACCCCACGCTCAGCTACCTCATCCTGCGCTGCCTCATCCTCAGCTACTGTATCCTCAGCTACCCCACACTCAGCTACCTCATCCTGCGCTGCTTCACTCTCAGCTACCATATGCTCAGCTACCCCACGCTCAGCTACCTCATCCTGCGCTGCTTCACTCTCAGCTACCATATGCTCAGCTACCCCACGCTCAGCTACCTCATCCTGCGCTGCCTCATCCTCAGCTACTGTATCCTCAGCTACCCCACACTCAGCTACCTCATCCTGCGCTGCCTCACTCTCAGCTACCATATGCTCAGCTACCCCACGCTCAGCTACCTCATCCTGCGCTGCTTCACTCTCAGCTACCATATGCTCAGCTACCCCACCCTCAGCTACCTCATCCTGCGCTGCCTCATCCTCAGCTACTGTATCCTCAGCTACCCCACGCTCAGCTACCTCATCCTGCGCTGACTCTCCAGCCTACTGAACACTCGCTAACCCCACACTTAGCTAACTCATCCTGACGCTGTGACTTCACTTCAGCGACCCATATGCTCAGCTACCCCACGACTCAGCTACCTTCATCCTGCGCGGCGTAACTCTCAGATACCATATCTCAGACTACCCCCACGGCTCAGCACCTCATCCTGCGATGCTCATCCTCAGCTACTGCATCCTCTAGGCTAACCCACACTTCAGATACCTCATCCTGCGCGCCTATCATCAGACTACTGTATCCGCAGCTACCCACCTCAGCTACCTCATCCTGCGCTGATTCCACTCTCAGCACATATGCTCAGCTACCCCACCCTCAGCTACCTATCTGCGCTGCCTATCCTCAGCTATGAAAATCCTCCGACCCACACTCGCTAGCTACCTCATCCTGCGCTGTTCACTCTCAGATACCATAGGCTAGCTACCCCACGCTCAGCTACCCATCATGCGATGCTCCACTCCAGCGACATATGCTCCCCACTACCTCATCCTGCGCTGCCCCGTAGCATAACAAAAGGGTCTGCTTGATCATATCACATCATGAAAAATGTGATACTATCAAACGTGGTGGCACACGCAAGACACACATACCCACAAGACACACACATACACACACAAACACAATAACTACCCTCATCACACCTGTTTCCTGTGTTGGTGCAACCTCTTCCAGCATGTCCTCGTCCTCAGCCAATGAAATTTCCCTTAAGCAAGGGCTAGCCATCAACACATGGGTGCGTTTTAGTACGTTCAATTTTGCTCATGCCTCATGCCTTTGCAACAATCAATCAACCAATCAACCATTAGTCAAACAAAGTAACTTCAGGACTTGGACTCTAGATTGTACATGTGCACTGTCTGGTCCTGAGCACTTGGGCCCATGCATGGGTCACTCTCAGAGTTCTGACATGGTGACTTCCGCCAGGGGTATAACCAGGGTTGGGCCTGGACTAGACCAGGCCCAACCCAGGTGACAAAGGTGCGACGGAAGGAAATCACTTCATTGGCTTCGCAAACGTTGCAACGCAAGGCCCATTTTAGGGGAAACTTCCACACTTGAGGGTCGCACCGAGTCGCTTAATTTGCCACATCTACATGCATGCCAGACCATACCACATAATGTTTGACTTGTGACTAGAGCCCAGACAAAAATATTGTCGAGGCGGCAAGGGGAAGAAGCATCCCCCCATCCCCAACCCATTAGCCCTATCCGCACGTTTAAAGGGACAGGAGCCTGGCAATGCGTGTGAATGTCACTCATTGGCGTCAACTCCCTGCCAGTAGTGCCCCAAGGCTGCTGTAGTACTGCATTGCTACATATGAGAGTGATTTCACACCTGTGTGGCCACACCCAATGCCACAGGTTCTAGACTTCTCTGGCAGAAGAGCACAAGTTGATACTCTGAACCATGGCTACAAATTTGTGGTGTACACACCAGGCCGTGACGGTAAAAAGCCTTTAAGGCCCTATCGGGGCAAACTCGAACTCAACGCAAAGGAGCAAGCTGAGCTACCAGATAGTCTCCGGGCTGGTTATCACAAGGAACAAATAAAGGTAATATGATGCTGGTAATCTCCGGTGTTAGGTTTGGATAGGATGATGACATATCTGATAGCTTGATGCTGATGAGTGCTACTAATTGCGATACTTTTATTTGAGTGTTCCAGCTTCCATATTTGTATATAAATATGAAGTAACCGTGTGGCAATTTTCCCCCATCGCTCCCATGCCCCAGCCCCCCCCCCCCCCCCCCCCCCCCCCACACACACACACACAAACACACGCACACACACACATATATGAACAGAATAGGATTATTTATTCCTGCTGCAACTGAAAAATGCTGACGGGTCTCCCCTCCCTCCCCCCCACCCCCTCCCCCCCTCCCCCTCGCTCCCACCCATCGACCCCCCCCACCCCCCACCCCCCCCATCCATCCCCTCTTTCACGCGCTCCCTCCCACTCCAACCCTTCATCCCAACCCCCGTTTACCCACAGACACACGAATACTCCCTTACTTCTCCAACCTCTCCCCGTCTCCTTACCATCCTCCCCCATCCCATCCCGCCCGTGCCGCGACAATCCCTCCCCCCCTCCCTCCCCCCCATCCCCCCACCCACCCCACCACCTCTCCCTCCCATCATTTCCCTTCCTATATCCCTCACCTCAGGACCCACAACACATACATACTCAACTCCTTCCCCGCCACTTTCGCTGTGGACTTTGCTCATGCCTAATGATAAACTGGACAAATGGACATAACTTGCTGCCATTTGCACCCCCCCCCCCCCCCCCCTCCCCCCCCCCCCTCCTCCCTCCCTCCCTCCCTCCCTCCCATCGCCCCCCCCCCCTTTCCCCCGCTCCCTGCCCCCCCCCCTCCTCCATGCACCTACAAGCACACAAATACTCCAGTACTTCTTCCTCCTCCCTCCCCCTCCCCCTCCTCCCCTCCTCCCCTCCCCCTGGTTCCCTCCCCCCCTCCCCTCCTCCCTCCATTTACCCACCCCCGCCCTCTCTTCCTCCCATCCTTCCCCCTCCTCCCTCCCCCACCTTCGCACCCACAAAAAAATAATACTCCCTTATTTTCCCTGCCTCTTTGCTCATGCCTTAAGAGGAACGGGACAAATAGCATCCACAGCTCATGGCCGTCTGCCCATATTCCAGCCCCGCTGCGAACTCCTGAATTTCGCAATCTCTATGCTACTTACCGGCAGCTATTGAATCGTTCCTTGTGCGTATTTACCCAGTTGGGTGAGCAAGAAATTGTTTCGACCAGAAGGGGCCTTCATTCAGCCACTTTTGTCACGCTCTTGCTATAGCATTGGGCGCAGCAACATCATTACTAGTGAAAGGGAAAGTGTGCGCAGAGACGTTGGGAGCTTCGCAAGTGGAAGGCAGCACAGCAAAACGTAATGGCCATGGAAGTCTCCTGGAAGTCAAATAAGTTGCGATTACACCAACAACGACGCCATCAACCACAACACAGGCAGTGCGATGGCAGGGTGAGATGTTGAATGAAGTGCGCATGCTTGAGACGGATGAAGAAAAACGTTTGCAGGCAGAGCAACGCAGCTGGTTGTTCAAATTTCTGGCCGGTCAGCCGGATGTGGCAGTTCGGAGTGTCATGAGGACCACAATGTCGTTAGTCATATAGATATATGAGATTGTGAGAGCACACCCACATTGCCTCATACGTAGACAATTATACATATTATAAGTTCTACCCAAGTACCATGAATACTTTATCAATTTTGCTACTTCTGTTGTGCAGACAATGAGCACAAATAGCTTTGAGACTGCTGAAGAAGCCGCCAAGGCGGTGGACAGGTGGGTACCTCGCTTCCTGCACTGCTCTTCTTTCCTGCTACGGCTGAAGGGTGAGGGATGAGATGCTGCCTAGAAGCTGCTACACGTAGCCCCAAATAAAAAAAGTGGTGTTGCCTCGCGTGTCCTCCTTCATGCATGCAATGTCGTGTGTCCTCCTTCTCCCCTACCCTTCCAGCGGCTTCTACCCCCTTCCCTTCCTACCCCCACTACCAACCACCACCCTGACTCCCCTGTCCCTTCTAGGTTGTCATACAAGATCGGGCGACACAGCTCCATCAACTTCCCTCTCTCAGAAGAGGAGAGGGCTGAGCTGGACAGCATCAGGATGGAGGAGCTCATTGCAAGCTTCAGACAGGCTAGCCACAAGAACAAGCAGGGAACTAGTGTTTACAGGTATGGAGGTGGTGTGTGGTGGAGGGGGTGGAAGGTTGAATGGAGTGCATGTGGGAGTGTTGGGTGGATACCAAACTGTGTACACCCTACACCTTTCACCTTTGACCAGAGCACGATGATAGCAACCTTCAAAACACTCCAATGACCAGAATCAGTGTGTTTCAGAATCCTTTGAAGATGGATTGAGTTGTGGATCCTTTGAAGATGGTTAAGTTGTTTTCATTTCAACCGCACTGCAGGGGTGTTATCTGGGACAAGTCTGCTAATAGATGGAAGGTTAGGATTGTGTGCCTCAATGAATGGAGCCAAACATACATAGGCTCCTACACTGATGAAGTAGAGGCCGCCCTAGCATATGATGCCGCCGCTATTGCTATAGGGTAAGTCCTTCTCCCCTCTCTCCCCCCTCCGTGTTATCCATTTTTTTGTAACTCCCTCCCCCCTCTCTTATTGTCTCCATATATCCCTATATCCTCCTTAGGGTAACTCCCTCCCCCAATCCCCCATATCTCCCCCCATCTTTTCCTACATTGAAGTCCCTACCACCTTGTAGTGCCTCCATGTACTTGATTTGCATGAATATGAAGTCAATCATTGTAAATGCTACTGCTAAAGACAGCGAGCAGCCTTAGGGCTAAAGCCTTGCAAAACATCGTACTGGTGGTGGTGGTGTATGTATGTGTGGGAAGTAAGAATAAAGCTCTCAGACCACATCATCGCTGTTTTTTCACCCCACCCCACCCCCACCCCCACCCCCACCCCCACTCACACACTTGTTGTGGCCTGGACACCCAGGCAGTAAGACAAAGTGAAAGGGGCGTCCATTAGCATAAGCTTGTCAAGGCTTTTCCAACCATACAACCAAAATGCAACAAATCAAGTTTTGACAAAGTTATTTAGTTATTCGTTTTTTAGTCATTTGACTATTTTCTTGGGCGCTCCTTACCCTTGGTTGTGATCATCCAAGTTGGACAATATCTGTGCTATCTACCGGTATATCTATCATTATTAGCAGCAGCAGCGTCATGATTTAATTAACTCAAATTGTTATCTGGAGCCTGAGGGTTCGCTCAGGTAGGGTGAGGTGTGTGTGTGTGGGTGGGTGGGTGGGGGGGGGCTCCACCTCCGGCTGGACTGTTTTAGGGACCTACCTGGGGACCAGAATCCAGTACGCGCATCCGACTGGCTTTCTGGCTGACGCTTGTGCGAAGCAGGGTGCAAAATTCTCTAGGAGATCTGGATGGCGTCCATTCTAGTTGTACCTTCAAGGACACCCACCAATTACACCCAGGGTGTAACCGATTAACGACTGCAGATCTGTGCTTCTCTCGTTGAGCCCATCTGGATGGTGTCTCAAACTTAAAAAATCTCACACTTAAAAAGTGCATTGACGAGAAAGTTGCATAAGGACAAATACAGTTGTTCAGAGATCTGTCCCCCCCCCCCCCCCCCCCCCCCCCCCCCGCCCGCCCTGCCCCGCCCCGCCCCATTTGGACACCCATATATCGCCCCCCCTCGACGTGAACTTAACGATATCGAGGTGAACTGCGTTGCCCAATCCATGTAAATTACGGTATGTGTCGCACAATATATGTTCTTAACCACCTCTCGCTTAAACCTGCTTCAAATTAAAATTAATTAAACACATTTTTGTTTTGTGTGGAGATGCCTCTTGATGGTTCTGTTGAAGTTAGTAGCAGAACATTTCGTCCTATCATTTCCCTTCAAGCCTATCAGGTTACCAATTAAATACAAGCTACCACCACACATCCGGAACTGTTTGTGATTTGTTGGGGTCCAGTTCATAGTGTGTTATTTTAATTAGCCCTTCCTGCCAATTTTCCGAGGTTGGGCAAGCTCATTTAGCCTATCTCGCCACCCCTGGACTGTTATACACCCACACAAACACACATTCTGCATCCAGGAAAACAGATTGCCTTAATTTCCCAGAGAAGGTGTCGAAGGCCAAGATCACTGATACGCTGCTCCTCAAGCTATTCAAGACCTCTGACAGGGGCAAGGTCGAGGAGATTGTTGAGCAACATCAACAAGAGAAGGGCAATGCAATGAGCGAAGAGTGGACGGCCCTCCTCAAGAGAAAGTCGAATATAATGCCTGAGGTGGGAGACTGGAGGGGGGTTATGGCTTGGATTGGGGTTGGGGTTAGGGGGTGGGGGGAGGCGATTATTGTTTTGGCTATTTATAGTATCTTCTAGAAATAAAAGTCTTCAGAACCCGCTTAAGAATACAAGTAATTTCCCACTTCTGCTGTGCATACTAGAGTATACCTCACATCACGTTTGTTTTGAGCCTAACACCCTGACAAAAGTATATGTGAGACAGTGTGAGAGTGCAATAATTAAAAATGGAATATATAAACGTTGACTGCTATCTATGATTCATTTACATATATCTACACTTAATTGGTTATGTGAGGATGGTTAGAAGACCCCTCCGAAAGTTGGGGAGTAGGCTTGTCTTGAAAAAAAGGAATTACACGCACGTCTCAAAAACTGCAAAATATGTCAAAAATGTGCGTGTTCACACGCACTCACCACTCTGGAGTGTGCGTGTTCACACGCAGACACGGACGTGTTGAACTACCCTGCACTAGAGCGTGGTGTATTAGCGTTTACAATGCCCACTGGCAGTGCCCTGCCGGCAGACGGTGAGCAGCATGCAGGCTTGTCTTGAACCAACATTGGCCTGCCAATGACAATGTAATGTGACGTATATGCAACCGATATATATATATATATATATATATATATATATATATATATATATATACTACATGTCTCAACCTGTGAAAAGGGCCCTGTGAAAGGGAACTTCACAGACAGTGTTATAGATATGTATATAATATCATATGTATAGGGTTCAGGGGGGGGGGGGGGGGGGGGGGGGGGAGCGCTAAAAGTGATTCCATAACCTTAGCGCTAGTTAGAGGTGAAGAGGAAGGAAATATGACACGTTGGTGTGTCTTTAGGAAACGGAACGCGTCGGTACCAGTAGGGTGAGGGTATGAGTACCAGGCACCGGCAGGAGGTACCGGTGAACAGTACAAATTAGAGCTTAGGGCCAGGCAGTACAGGTGACTGGCCCTCTGCGAATCTCTTGGAAGCATCCAAACGTATTGCTCGTTAATTTTAGCATTGCATTGCTCAGTAACTTCCCTTTGCAAAGGGCAACCGTTTACATTCCACCCAATTCTTGGTACATGAAAGATGGAAAACATACATTCGTGAACTTGCAGCTGGCGCCAAAAGAGATTATGGCACGACTGAATAGCGCCAGGGGAGCTTGGAAAAAGTCCTGAGATGCAATGCCCTCCTCCAGGCTCAGAAGCGACAATCGTGGAAATACGCAATTTCCATCCGCACCTATGCGCGAAGCTTCCGCGCCCCCTCCATAACAAGTTTATTGTGCCTACTTAATTAGCTACCTGATTCAAGTCGCAAAGATGTATCTGAGCGAGAAGCGAGGGGGATGGGGCGATTCCGCAGGGTCTGTATTCCGGTTGGTGTGATGTCAAACCCTTCCGAGTGGAAGTTAGATCACCCACATACCTGGTTGGCTGGCTGCCCACATGCCCCCCAAACTTACATCAGAACATCAGACAGAACCATACAGCCTTGCCTTTATACATACCAGGCCCACAAAGCCCAGCACCGCGCAAATCGATTGTTCATCGCTCAAGCTATTGAGTGAAGTTATCTTTTTCTGAGATTTGCACCACAACATGTGAGATAATTTTTCTGAAAGTTGATATGTGTGACAATGAAATTAGCATTGCGGCATATTATCCCATGTGTGCACAAATTGTCAGCATCGTACCTGAAACCAATCTCCCAACCTGTGAATAGGACCCTGAGTGCACTCTCGGCAGGTAGGTATGAAAAGGAAGAGCCCTGCACCAAGGGGTTCGAGGAAGAAAGCAAACAAAAGTGAGAGTAGCGCGGAAGACATTGAGGAGGAGGAGGAAGAGGAGCTGCCCATGCACAATGATGGCAGTATGGGTAATGTGGACAATGGTGTCGGAGATGACAATGAGAAAGCTATCCATGAAGATGAGGGCACTGACGATGCGCAGGGCCAGGGTCCAGCTGCTGCCAGCACTCAACAAGATGGTCTAGTGCCTAGAAAGAGGAGGAGGGTGAGGCGGGGTGAAGGGATAAGTGGGGAAGAGGGTGCCAAGCCCCCTCGGGAAGTACATGCTGGGAGTGGGGGTCCTGGTGGGGTTGGGGACCCCCTGGTGATTGGTGTTCAGCAGCAGCAGGTACTTGATACTGGTGGGCTGATGGCTCCTGCGGATCTGCAAAGCGCTGTGGTGGTCAAGCAGGAGCCAGACTGTCTACAGCAAGTTGTTGGGGCTCATCTTGGACTTGCGTTCCCTGCCCAGGCATCCCTGTTCCCTGCCCAGGCATCCCTGTTCCCTGCCCAGGCTCCTGCTTTTTCTTCCCAAGAGCTTGCCTCAGTCCTCCCTACAAGCATGGACACCCATCTTGGCCCTAGCCTGCCGGACACAATGGCCTTTGAGAGCATCAGTGGCTGGATCCCGCTAAATGATGGTGAAAATGTAACTGAGGACGAGCCTCGTGCTCAGCCACCGCATTCTAAGCTACCACATGCTCAGCTACCTCATAATGGTGGGCTGATGGCTTCTGCGGATCCTCAAAGTGCTGTGGTAGTAAAGCAGGAGTCAGACTGTCTAGACTCTAGAGCAAGCTGGTGGGGCTCATCCTGGCGTTGCATTCCCACCCCATCCTGAGCTACCTCATCAGGTACTACCTCATCATCAGCTTCTATATTATCAGCTACCCCTCGCTCAGCTACCTCAAGGGGTGGTTAAACCTGATCCTGATTCAGCTGCAACAGGATGGATAACCTTTGAATGATGGCAAGGTTGCGGGTTAACATTGTAACAAGATGGATTAACTTTGAATGGTTGCAATGTTACCGGGCTACAAGATGGATTGCCTTTTAGTGATTACAAGGTAACCAGGTTACTAGGTAACACTGTTACAAGGGCGTGACCGCCCTTGTGACGTGACGAGACTGCCTAGTGTGATGTGACGTGTGAGGTGACGTGACGTGACGTGCTAAAATTTACAGGTGGCGTCGGGCGCAGGCAGGTTTGCAGGCCGAACCATGAGGGCCTGTAGTGCACCCGTTTTGCTTGCCCTATTTGCTCCTCTGGCAGTACGCCTGATGTACTGAAGTCGCTACCCATGGAGGGGCGGTAACACTATGGATTACCTTTGAATGATGGCAAGGTTGAGTATAACATGCTTATGATCAGTACAGCAATGCCGTAAAATACTGCACTCGACAGTGCAACATGGTACACATTGACAATGCATACATGCAAATACAGGATAAGGGCTGTAGATGAGCCCACAGAGCAACGCCTTGGCTGCAGCCATAGAAACAAAAATACCAGTTTAGCCTGCCAGCCTGGTGCTGACTAGGCTTGTTCAAAGGTAGGGCGACTCTTGGGATACCCACACTGCAAGTGTTCAGGTAATCTTGCGTGTGGGGTGTGTTTATCCCAATAGTCGCCCCCGTGATAATGTTGATTATGATGATGATGATTACATTTTCCTGGTGCCCTAGTGGACTCCAAATGTGCCCTCGGCTTGACGGAGTCAAGGGGGACTTGTGAACATCATGCACAAAGAAGAAAAGAAACATAAATAATTTGATGTGCCATTCTGATTGGTGAAAAAATTCGTCGGTCATCCGACTACATAAATCCAACCAGAATCGTGATCCAAGCACGCTAGGGGCACGTCCAGTGAAATCGGTACATGTAGCAGTCAATCTGTCTAGGCTCTATTAGTGGTCAGGCTTGTCCTAACTCTAAAACACGTAGACAAGAAGGAGGCCACTGTCTTCTGGTCGCATGTTCCAAAGAGGGTGTTCATTTGTTGGTCAGTATCTCCCAATATCAAAGTGGGGGTGTTATTTATGTTCACTATATCCGTGGCAAAGAGATTACTATGATCCTGTCGTTCTCGCTGATAGGTGGGGCACTCAAATATGAAGTGATATTCATCCTCGATCACCTGCATAGAGCATACTCTGCATTCCATGTCAGTCCTTTCTATTATAGGTCCTCCTCTGTGGAGGCAGCCCAGGTTGTGATGACCTAACCTGAAGTGGGTCAGTACACGTTGCCGGTACGGCCTATCCTGAAGCCAGAAATACTTGGAGTAAGTGCGGCGTCGTTCTCCATCTGTCCTAACATATAGAGTACTCCTATAGAGATCCCTGTTGTCCTGATGCCCTTCATTAACGGCAGTTTGAAGCGCCGTTGTGATGGAGTCAGCTGTGAGGTCCCGCGCGTCGGGTATAGCTGATTCTGGCACATCCTGCCCGATGTGTATTGCGATTGTTGCACTGAAGTTGTGGGTGGCTCGTAAGATATCCCGCCCCCAACATGTATCGCGGTCATGTCCCCTTGCCAGCCAGTCAAAGTTCTCCCTGGCCCCAATCGCCAAGAGTCTAGGGTAGGGTACCTCTCGAAGCCGATCCCATAAGGCATCTTGTCTAGCTAGAATAGTATGGCTGATCTGTGTCCTGCCTAGCTCGGCCATCATGCACATTGTGTCTGTGCATTTTGGTAGCTTACATACAATCTTGAGGAATTTGTGGTGCATGGTTTCTGCACTGTCAGCAAGCCTTTTGCTGGTTCCCCATACTTCGCACCCATACAGCAGGATGGGCATCACAAGGGCGTCAAACATGTGGCATATAATTGAGGGCTCTGAGATATTTTGGGCTCTTGCTCGTTGTTGCATTGCAAACGAGGCCCTCTTGGCAGCTATTATCATGGCTTCGCCACCTCGCGCAGTCCCTTGTTTCCAATGGAACACTATGCCTAGGTACTTGTACTCCTCAACTTGTTCTACGGAGCTGCCCTTGAATGTAATGTCTGAAATTGGTTGCTCTGCCACTCTTTCTGTGGTGAAGACAACCACCTGGGTCTTGGTCAGGTTTACTGTTAGACCCTTTAAGTCACAAAACTCGGAAAACCGGAGATTAGTTTCTGGAGCTCGTGGTCGCTTGTTGCTAGGAACACTATGTCATCAGCGTAAAGTAGCATCATAATCCGGCGGGTTCCAATGCGGATAGAACTAGCTCTACCCATGTACTGGTCTACATACCCCTCCACTTCGTCGATGTAAAATCCAAACAAAGTGGGGGATAATGAGAAGCCTTGTTTTACCCACATGTTAGAGTCAAAAGTGTCGGTGAGACCATCATCAGTGCGTACACACTCGTGTACCCTAGCATAGTATGCAACAAGGGCCGCTTTCATGCGTCCCCGTACTCCTAGTGTATCTAACCTCGCCCAGAGTTTGGGTCTATCTATAGTGTCAAAGGTCTTCGTCAAATCCACAAAGCATGTGTAGAGTCGTCGGCTTTGGCGTCTTGTCGGGCGCTTAGTGTATTTGTATATGAGGTGGTTGAGTGTATAAATGTGGTCAATGGTTCTGTGGTCTTTCAGGATCCCTGCTTACCCGAAGGCATGCCTCGATTAAACCTCCAACCGCCAGTCCATGAGACGTTTGTTTAGGAGTAAGGCATATATCTTAGATAGTGCAGAGATGATGGTCACCCCCCTATAGTTGTTGCAATTGTCACTCTCACCCCTCCCCTTGTATATCGGGATGATCATCCCTATAGATTCTGCATCTGGGAACTGCCCCGAAGCAAAATTTGCGTTCATGATGTGCGTGATGTGTGGCACAAGACATGGTTTGGTGAGAAGCTCTGATGCAAAACCCTTCATGTCTGCAGACTTGCCAGTGCGAACATGGTTAAGGGCCTCCCCTTCCTCTTGTTGGTTGAAGTTGAGGTCTAAGGATTCAGCAAGTGGGCTGAGCGCCGGTGTGTTCGGTTCCAAGGCCTGCAGTGGGTGATGATTTGTAGGTGGTGGTGATGGTGGTGCTGCTGCTGCTGCTACTGCTGTGTGTATGGGAAGTGTGGGAGTGGGGTTCCTTAGTCCACGGAAGTGGCTAAACCATGCCTCCTTGGCGATGTTTGCGGGTTACACATTCTGCCTCTTGTTTGCAATAGTCCAGAACAGTTTTGGTTTATTTGCTAAGAGGTCCATGAGATGGGCATGGAGGGCTCGCACATGCCTGCGCTTTACAGCCCTCACGGTTGCCTTGTATCTCCTAGCTGCCTCTCTTTCAGTCTGAGCGGCTACCTCAAGGATATTGGGAGGTAGCCCCTCTATCCTTGCCTGCTTGCTGGCCCTCCATGCTTGCTGCAAACATCGATAAGCGTGTTTGCATGCTGGGCCTAATTTTGCACCCTTGGCCTTGTCGATCTCACTTTTCCGTTGTTGTCCCGCAATTGGAGGTTTGCGTTGCAGGCCCGCCTGCCCCGCGGCGCTATCTACTGTGGTGTACAACAAGTGTAGCATTCCTTCTACCTGGTCTCTCGGTGTCTCTAGTATTTTGCCTAATAATATCATCGCTCCGGGAGTGTGTAGCATCTCGGTGTAAGAGGTGGCTAGCTGGGTCTCCCACTTCCACTTCATTTTGGTGTGACCCACCCCTCGGCTGCGCCGATGTTGGGGTTCCTGGACCTGCCCCACTGGGGGCACAGGAGTAGGATACCTAGGCTGGATACTCAGTGTGTCTAGCGTGATTGGGAAGTGGTCTGATGCAAGTCCAAAGGCTGGATTGTGTGATACCTGCAGGCGTGGCCCGGGGACCGTTCATGCATCATCGTCAGCAGGCCTTGTGATGCCAAGAAGTAGTCGACTACACTCTTGCCTGTGCTTTCATCAGTTATAGTGTACCTAGAGGTGCGTGAGTCAAATGTGAATCGTCCCTCTAGGTCGCCCTGAGTTATGCCATTCAAGATGACAAGGCCTATTGTTGTGCATAAGTCTATGAGTTCCTTACCAAAACTGTTGAGAACCCTGTCTTGTGAGGTTCTGGCTAGTATGTGTGTTTGAGTGTGTGTGGGGGGTAACATATCGAGGCCCGTTATTGGTCCATCTCCCTCGTGTATGAGGGATTCTTCCCTAAGAGGCAATCGTATGTGCTAGGGGACCTATTCTGGCATTAAAGTCACCTGCCATGAGGACGGCCCCTAGCAGCATAATCTCAACTAGGTCATGTCTAAGATTGTAAGGGGGTCATTATGTGAATTTTGCCACAAAGTTGCTGTGCCTGGTGGGATGTACACTACTCCCAACATGAGGTCTTTTTGACCGGATCCTTCTATCACATCATGCAGTTTAAGCCATAGAATCTCGGGCGAGTGGGTCACCTTGTGCTAAGATGCTTTGCAATATCCCCGGCGGATCCCAATGAGCACCCCACCTAAGGGCCTGCCCCTTGCTCCCTTGGCCTTTGTGATGTGAAACACTCAAAAAGCTTAGTGAGTTCTCGTGGTATTTCCATGTCGCTAGATAGCCAAGTCTCAGTTGGATGACTATGTGGAGCCCAGGGTAATTCAAAGCGCGCGCTTTTGAGCGCTGACTTTTTGACCCCCTCTGCGCTTTAAGCGCAGTTTTTTGCAACCCTTGTGGGCGCTGCAAGCAATTTTTGCGCTTTTTGCACTACAAAAGCGAATTTTGTTTTGTTTTCAAGTGCGCTAAAGCGCTGGCCAATTTGACCATTTGAAGTACCCTGGTGGAGCCCCCTTAGGAACTTCCTAATCTCCTTGGTGCATAACTTCTCATTGTTAAGACCGCATATGTTCCAACAACCTACTGCGCAAGGTGTATTTTCATAAGTGTAGTGATTTTTTGGGGCTAGGCCCTCTCCTCCCTGACCATCCTCTGACGCACTTCTTTCATCACGATAGTTGCCATCATCATCATCCTCATCCTCACCCTCATCACCAATAGTATAATCCGCATCATCCCCATCATCACAATCATCGTCACTATCCTCTTCCTCGCCCTCATCTATATCTTCTTCATTATCTGTCCGTCCATCAGCATCTGTATGCGCAGCATCAATATCATGAATCTCATTCACCTCAACATCATCATCATTGGTGGCAGCCAGAGGAGATTCCACTGCATTCTCATTTGGGATGCCGGCATCCTCCATGTAATTCCCTATAATATCCTCGGTTGTTGCACGTTGGCGTCGCGGCACATTTGTGACTGTCCACGCTTGTACGTGCGCTGGGGCCTGGAGTCCATGCAAGGCTGCCGACGCCTGCATGGCTGTCCCCTATGTGGGATTTCAGTGGTTGCCATTGCGGCAAGTTGCGTACTCCCTGACAAGTGGTCTTGTCTTCTCATATCAGGCGGGGTGGGATCAAGACGACGTGTCTTGGGGAGTCTGCTACGGACCTCGTCCACCCTATGTTTCGCTGGGCCGGGCGTATGTAGGTGGCTGCCTGAGGAATTTGAATTATTAGAGGCCCCCCCTCAACTCCAGCCGCTGGGATTGTAGTGGGGGGCACCACGTTGGTGCTGGGTTGTGTGCCTTGGGCAATGCTGTCTGTCCTCTCACACATGGGCGTGGGTTGTGCTGCTGCGTCGGCTGAGTTGGTGCCGGTCATCTGTCCATCCCCCTCCTCTCCTCCAAGCCGCCCTTTTCGTTTTCTCCTCCCGAGACATGTCATGGGCGTACTTGACCTGCGTCTTCCAATCGTCGTGCTCATGTGGAGGGAAATTCACCCTTCGATCATATATTTGCATCTTGTCTTCAATGGAGTGAAAGGAGATGATGACGATCTTTTGGTCATGTCCTACACGTCGTGCCCTTGCGATCCATCGAGCCATGTGGCGTATAGCTTTGTCTGGTTGAAAGTGGGGGAACTCCTCAATATCGTCGTAGAACCTTTGTGGGCACGAGTGGTGGTAGAACAACGTGGCCAATTGGGACTCCAACGGTCTAGTGTGGAAGGCTGGGTCAGACTGGGTTATGAGAGGATACCGTACGCGCCTATTAAGTATTGGCAAACGGTTTAGCAAACGACCCTTTGCCAATCCGGATTAATCTCGAACCGATTATACCTGAGACCACTCCAGCTGTTTTGCCTTTGCCGAGTTACTGTTAACATTGGACATTGCAGTACACCGGATTGAATGTTTTAACCTCGCCCAAAAGGCAGCACTCGAGCTTCTACATGCCCTGATGATGAGGAATGCATGGACAGACTAGGTAGTTTCATGAGAAAGTTTGAAGTGAACATTGCCTAGCACAATCTGCATTTCTGTCCTACATGTTTCCTTTTTTTACTGCCAAAGACATGGTAAAATGTCCAAGCCAATGATGTTCTTGATGCTTTTATGCCCAGAATAACTCATTTGAGTCACACTTGAATCTGGTTTGGATTGAAAAAAACAAATGTAAAAAGGATTCCGCCATTGGTAACCTGTCCTTGAACTTGTAACTAGGAAATGTATCTGGTCTGCAATGCAATGTAAACCGCCAAGTACCGTAGTGTAGTCCGTGCACACTACCGTATCAGGGTTGTGCAGGGGGATTCCAAGATCTGAATACTGAGATGCACAAAGTTTCAAGATCTACATCTGACCATCTGAGACACCCAAAGGCACCCCAAACACTACAAGGCGCACCATGGTAAAAAATGCTAATCCATGTCCAGAAAAAAAACCTGCTACAGGGAGTTCAGACTACCAGAGCTTGTGTTAAGTTAACAACGGACCTACACTACACTTGCTACGTTTCTAATATATAAGATCGGGATTCAGTTCACCGATGCTCTTTTTAACTGCCTTTCCCGTGCTACAGGTTGGTGAAGTCCCTTTAGCCTAGTTGGTTACCCCTGGCCTGTAAAAAACATGAAAATAATATTGGGATTGACTACGTACTTCATTCTAGATTTCAAGATCCCTCTGGTCTCTGGATCTTGCTATGTGACTTGTAAAAAACTCATGGGCGAAAAACTGAGAAGTGAAAATCCTTTCATACCGGTATTGGCGGTATACGAAATCATAGCAATTCAGCGGATGTTTTGGAACCAACAGTTGTAGGTTGTACTTCGTATCTTGAATTCTCCAAGCAATTTACTACACATCTCCAGAATTACCAGAATTCTCGGAAGTTGAGGCCATATTGGAAGTACAACCTGTTTAGAGATTTCAAATTTCAAATCATCCATTTGCTACATGACCTCTAACTCTCACAGCTGACACTTCACGCTCACATAGAGATAGGCAATATGATATCATATGATGCCGGCAGTCAGACTAGGCCTTTAGATTTCCGGAGCGATATGTCTTAACACTGTCACAGGGAAGGGACTAGGGTGTGTGCTTACAATCGTGATAGCTTGTCAAGCGACAAGGAAAGGATAAGAAGGGAAAGGCGACAGTACCTCAGGGTACTGCCGCCGGTAGGTGCCGGCCCTAACGGGCGGAGGCACTACTATGGAAGCTTCCAGGCGGAAGGCCTGGCGCCCCAAGACACTCTAGCTGAGCCGGGAGAACCGGTCTATAACATCCCCCCCAATTCCTGGTATTCTTGATATATAAGAATCCCTGGAATTAAGAGGTTCTAGGGAAGGGAGGCTAGAGTGAAAATAAATAACTGGTGCATAAGGAAGCACATGGGCATAGGCTTCTGACTGGCCAGTATTTACCAGTGAGTGGTGCTTGGCCTTGTAAGGCATATGCAAGTACATTCAGGAGAGGACAGGGGCCAATGGCAGTACAGATCATCTATTGTCTATTATCATATAGGACTGGATTCCAGCTGTGGAGCTGCCAGGAAGGTGCAGCCAATGTTCGGGCAAAGGGGGGCTGGATAGCAATCTGTGTATTTGGCCATATGAGGTAAACAACTTTAAAGGTAGACGTCCCCCGCTAGGTCATAACTGTTAGTCTGTGTGAAGGACATTATGAGGTACATCCATTATCATCTATACAGTGTAGCTTGGTCTGGTGGTTTAGATAGTAACCATTCTAGGGGAACCTATGTCATATAGTCTATATCAGTCTAGGAGCACAAGTCTGGATATTCCCCCCTATGATAAGAGATTTATCATTAAAGAGATCTTGTGCCAGTATAGGGGGGCCCCTCAAATTATGCTGGGTCTGCTGGGTCCTGTGCTTGGTTGCCTGGGATGTATGGCACTTGGTAGAAGCCATGCTTTAGCCTCTTGGTGATGCACTGGTGGAAGTCATCCCACAGATCAGGAGTAGGAAGTGGGTGGAACTCAGGTGGGAATGAGTTGAGGATGAAGTAGTCCTGGTGGTTCCAGGGGAGGATGATCTCATCAACATAGATGAGAAAGGGACTTGGTTCATTATCAACCCTGATCTGGTGGGAATGCAGGAGTATGCCAGGCTGTCTGTGAGTTGCAATGGAGTATGCATTAACAATCAAGGGCAGCCTGGAGGCAGATGGTCCACTTGAGTTGGTCATTTATGTGTGGGGAGCAGGTGTCATACTGGTGGACTAGAGTGGCCAAGCTTTTGGTGTGCAGATGAAGGGGGGAAATGATGGTGGCTGGGTGCTTGGGCATGTCTGATGTTGACCAGATGGCATTGGGCAGGGATCTGATGTTTGGGTATTGTGTAAAAAATGCTGTGATGAGTTGGTACATGGGAACTCTGAACATGTTGATCAGGAGGTGAGGTGGTACCGTGGTGGGTTGGCATATCTTTTCCAGGATGGTGATGAGTTCACCTAGTGGGTAGTGTCCTGGGTGGGTTCCTACCAGAGACTTGAAACTGAGCCTACATGCATTGCTGTTGTTAGGGATGTCATCAGGTTCAAAGTCGTTTGGTGAAGGAGAGGGGGGTGGGTGGAAGTCTGTGATGCCAACTGGTGTGTATATGGTTGGTGGGTTGCTGTTGGGTGGAAGTGTTGGGTTAGGTTGTACTGGCTGCAGGTTGTGGGGAAAGGATTCATTGTTGGTCTGGAGGGCAATGATGACACTGTGGTACATGTGGGTCAAGGTGGCATGCATTTTAGTCAGGTGGCCAAGAATTTTGGTTGCATCTGCATTTTGCTTCTTAGTTGCTGACCTGGTTTTCTTAGTAGGGACAGTAGGTGGGGCAGGGAGGATGGGGGGGCTAGTGAAGCCAGCTGCTTTGCAACATTCTGCCCATGTTGAGGGCAGATCCTGAACTGTTGGCCAGTCTAGGGGCTCAGCTGGAAATCCTGGTGGTGCATGCAGGATTTTGTTAGATTCAGTGAGTGTTGCAGGAGTAGTGAGGCGGTCTAAAAAACCTTGAATGAAACCGTAGAGATCTTCCTCAGTTGGGGCCTGTGGGTGGGGGATAGGGATTGGTACGTTGGGTGCTCTAAAAGCAAGGTTGGTGTTGGGGCTAGCACAGACTAATGAGGTATGGCCATATCCTCCACAATTCCAGCATGTCACAGGACTGTGGGTTGTTCTGTCTAGTGAGCGTCTTTTCCTTTGGGTTAGGCGGCGGTGCATAGATTCAGGGGTTAGGGTTGGCAGGGGTTCAGGGTCAGAGACAGAAGGAGGAGGAGGGGTCGGGAGAAGAGGAGGAGGTGGGGGTGGAGATGGAGGAGGAGGAGGAGATGGAGGAGGAGGAGGTGGAGATGGAGGAAGAGGAGGAGGAGGAGGAGGAGGAGGTAAGGCAGTGAAACGTTGCTTCCACTTTGACTTTCCTGCTGGAGCCAAATGATGGACCATGGTGTAGGGCTCAAGGTACCATGGGTCATCAGGGAGGTCATTGACTGGGTGGTCAAACGGTGATGGCTGGTACAGGCTTGTGGTGTAGAGGCCACTAGCTGATGATACTGAGCACTCCAGGCCAGTGGTGTAGCAGACCATGCCGTCTCCATGCTGGTAGGGCAGTTCAATCTGTGCAGTACAACAGTCAGTGTGGATGTGTATGTCGTCATCATAGTCCATGATGGCAGGGGCACTGATGAGGTTGAAGGAGTTAGACACGGGCACAAGGAGGACATCTAGGAGTGTCACCACAAGTCCTATACCCTGAAGTACAGCCGTGCCAGAATAGGAGCAGATAACTGGTGCTGAGGAGTCTGGTGGAATGACTGACACTGGTGGGTTGAGGGGTGTTACCCTAATGAGGCAATCAGCATTTGAGGTCATGTGGTAGATGGAGTCTGTAGTTAAGCACCAATGGCCGTGGAAACAAGAAGATAGGTCACTGGAGGGGGTCTCATGAGTGGAGGGGCACTTTCCTAGCTCAGAGTCAGTGGTATCAGATTTCTCACCGGTGGTGTCTTCATCTCCAGAGTTGTCTCCAGAGTCATGAGGTGGAGATTACAGTGGGGGAGTCATCTGGCAGGGGTTTGGGCAGCTTGGATCCTGATGCCCATATCCTCCACAGTTTGCACAGGTTGTGCTCGTAGGGTTGACTGGGGTTGATGAAAAGCATTGCTTTCCATAGTGTCCTCTGCCATTGCAGTTGATGCAGATCTCTGTCAGCTTGTTCTTGTGAGGTTCAAGTGACGGGCTGCTTGGTCTTTGGCAGCTGGGATGGTGCACTGACCCTCGTGGTGCTTGGCTCCGCCACAGTTTGCGCAGTTGTGGATTTGCGATGCATATGGGGAGAGGTTCGGACAGTAATAAGAGGCAGTGTGTCCAAACCCTGTGCATATGGTGCATTGAGGAGAAACTGGTGGCCACAGACTCTACAGGGGATTCTCACGTCTGTTGTCGGTAACACTTGGGCATCAATCTGGACATTGATCCCAAATGCACTGAGCATAGGGATGGCCCTGCTCACCAGATCCGCAGCTACTGCTGCATCTTGGAAAGCTCGGAGGTCAGATGGCTTCCCGTCCGAGGTTGGCGAAGGTGGTTCAGTAGATGCGTCGTTATCAGACGAGGATGCAGGTGGCTGATGAACAGGGGTAGATGGGGGGACAGCATCATCCTGGGCAGAGGCTGGATAGATGTCGCAGATAGGTGGATTTATAATTGTGAATGAGTCGTAGTAGGGGTTTACGCCTTTTGTGACGTTCGGCATTAAGTAGAACCCCTGGCCCCAATCTTGCCGAAATAGCGCAAAGATCTGGCTGCGTTGTTAGTACGCGCGTCTATGATAGCAGCAAGGGGTGGGGTGCAGTTTTGCAGAATATGGTTCATATATAGCCATGTAGTTGGATACAGGTGTGATTCTGCTGTTCCTGGGGTAGTGATAGCCATTTGAGGGTTCATCAATGGGCTGATAGTCTAGATCGGCGTCGATAACTGGGAAAACTGAAGATTTCTTGAGCAGAGGGGCTACAAGGTTCGTATACCAGTTGACGAATGCATCGTAACCACCCTTACCATCATATGGCGCTTGGAGCATTGCGGCGGCTTCGGTTGAGGTGGGGGGGTGGGTGGGGGGGGGGGGGCTTTGGGCAGGAGATTTGGCTTGCGGGGCCGGAGAGGTTAGGGGATGGCGGGATTAGGGAGAGGGGGATTGATGGGTAGACGCAGTGGGGTGTTTGGTGTTGCGGGGTGGTTGGTGTGTGATTACAATCGTGATAGCTTGTCAAGCGACAAGGAAAGGATAAGAAGGGAAAGGCGACAGTACCTCAGGGTACTGCCGCCGGTAGGTGCCGGCCCTAACGGGCGGGGGCACTACTATGGAAGCTTCCAGGCGGAAGGCCTGGCGCCCCAAGACACTCTAGCTGAGCCGGGAGAACCGGTCTATAACAAGGCCAAAGTTACCATTTACATACAATATCATGTATTCATATGATGCAATTCGTATGATATCACATGATATCATACTCGGCATTGGTCAGTATCATATGATTTGCCAGTCCCTATACTCACGCCAGTGGCACTTGTTGTGACACCACAACAATTGTTGGCTTTTGTAGCACAAGTGCTATATTAAGCACCTTTGTGTTTTGGGGGTGGTACGTTAGACAACAGCATTTAGTTGGGGCCCCAAACTTTGTGGCTAGCATTTTGAGGTCAAAATAGCTGTTAGTACTTAGGAGTACTCCGAAGGCTACTAGGAGCACCATGGTACGTAGTGTTATAGTACGACTAATACGTCGTCTCTAGAGTAGGCAAAGAGTTTAGCTTTCCGGAGCGTTATGTCGTAAGCACTGACACAGGGAATGGACTAGGGCGTATGCTTACAATCGTGATAGCATGTCAGGCGACATGGCAGGTATAAGAAGAGAAAGGCGACAGTACCTCAGGGTACTGCCGCCGGTAGGTGCTGGCCCTATCGGGCAGAGGCACTACAATGGAAGCTTCCAGGCAGAGGGCCTGGCGCACTAAGACACTCTAGCTGGACCGGGAGAACCGGTATATAACAAAGAGCGCACAGGTCTAAGTTCTCTAAGTCCCCTCCAGGGCATGTGTCGCCTGCCGCCCGGCACTGAGGCCAGCTATGGCCCGTGCGCCGCAATGCAGTACTTGACTGTACTGCTTTGCGTCTCCTTTATCAGTCACACTACTGCGAGTAATAGTTGTCTTCTATGTAAACAACTTTGAGTCTGCAGTTCACACTACCGTATATATAACGTGGAGATAGACAGTGGTTTCTTAGCTTAAAAATAACCCCGAACGAGTCAACAACTCACTAAGCTGGCAAGCCAGCACTGATGCGCATTTCAACGAATTAATCAAGTTAGCTGGTCCTCGGCTGGTGCAGTATTCGCACAACAATCGGAGCTCCAAGGTTGGGTTAGATTCTCCGAAACCAGCCAAGGGCCTCAGGGCCTGCTATTGCTACCTTCCTGACCCGGGCCAAACTGAGATTGGTGGATGCAGATCGGGGATGCGGATGGGTGCACCGCCAGAGGGCAGCTGCCCTGGTAACTCCCATATCGCTACCTCCATACCGAGGCAGCCCTAGCGTGGCCAGTACGTCAATCGCACCAAACCCACCATCTCCAGCTCTCTTAATTTGCGCAATCGAAAATTCGTTGAAGTGCAAAGTCAACGGGATTCGCTGCCCTGCACTGCTGCGCTGCGGACACCCCCTGGGGCGAGGGGGGCCCGCCCTCCAGCCTTGCTGACGTCATTAACGACCAGGTCCAAGGCGTAGTAAAGCGGTGCCAGAGGGGGCCCTCAGGGGGCCCCCTCTGAGCGGTGCTCTTGGCAGACTACTGACCGAATTCGCGATGCATGCATTCGCTCTACCACACTCGCAGCTTCGTACATACCAACTGCATTTTTTTAGCAGCTAATCGGCGGCGAAGCTTCCGACTGGCGGGTGCAACCGACTGCTTTCCGGCCAACCTTGGAGGAGCGGCGAAGCCCGTGGAGGGATGCAGCGCAGCTGAAGATTCGAGAAGAAGTCACGAATAAACGATTAGTTGCAGCAGAGGTTCGTTTTACCGCTGCCTGCAAAATCAATTCGCTTAATGTCCTAACATCTTACTGTTCTGTGTTCAGAGCCCTAGAAAGGCTAGCCCTGCACAGCAAACCTAACCAGACTAGGATTGATCCATAGGCCCTTACCTTTGAATCCTGCTACTTTCTTTTTGAATCCAGCCACTTTTGTGTTGATACATGGTGATAGGCACATGGTTTGGGTCGTTTGGTTTGACCCGTTTTGTATGCAAATTACCCGCAACCTAGCTGTGGATATCCTAGGCCAGGACATACTTTCAGTTTGGCCTGGGACAGATAGCCATTTTGGGGGGCATTGGGCCCAAGCAGCCCTCCAGGACATGATTTCCCCCGTTGGATACCTGGTCCACAGCCTCCTCTAGGTGCCTGGAGGCTTTAGCCATTATCTTGGGGTGTTTTGGGGCCCTGGCCAAAAGTTGTTAGGCAACGACAATTAACATGATTAACATGATTTCTTCTGTTATGTAACGTACTCCTTGACATCTGTCATAATCTCCAGGGTTTCTTTTATCGGTCAGGTATGTATACCATTACCTAACAATTCCTACGCGAATATAAATACAAGCTCTGGGTATATTTGGTGCTGTCAATGGCTGTACAACAATTCAAAGTGGAAATTATATATACATAGTCAGCTTAGGTACAGGTCCGACTACTTCACGTTCAGCTAGTACCTGGACGTCCAGAAATTTGAAATGTAGAAATGGGAATATAAAATCTGATGCAGCGGGCTGAGGGATGATCCCCTCAAGAGTTCAGGCCGTCCAGCCACCCCAAAGAAGCAAAGAAGCGGTGCTGGTTTCCCTATGTCAAGTCCATATATACCAGCCGATCACACCTTACCCTAGCAGGACAATCAACGACAATCAACGACAATTACCATAGTGCTAACCCAAGCCTCTTACTGCCACTTTGTCCTGCCTGTTGCTGAGAAGACTCCTCCTTACACTTTCATATGTCTTTCGTCCATTCATTCCTTTCTGCTGTTACGCATTCTATTATATCGATTCATTCTTACGGCAACCGTATACCACCGTTGTGAATATCTGTTCACACCCTATGCGAGCTAACTGACCGAGCCTCAAAATATCAACGCGGCACACTCCAATTCGATTGATCGCCCAGATCTTTAGTCCACGATTGTCAATTATCTACCCTTCACATCGGAGATCTAAGTGTGTTGCGTACGAATATTGGGCTGTAATTGTGTAGCATACTGTGTAGAGGAGTGTTGTGTACATATCCTACAAGAAGACAGCAGCTAAAGTTGCAAGCCACATGATAAGTCTCTGAATCCAGGTAGAGTGACCAGGGTGCTGGCATTGACCGGTGTGTGCTAGCCGCAGCATTGCACCATGCAGACCTGCACACATGCATGGAACTATGCAATCCCCATTGTTGTACCTGGCACATCCGCACACGTGCACAGTCCCATGCAATCCACATTGCTGCACTATGCACGTTCCCACAAATACACCCGCAGTACCATGTAATTCCCATCTTTGCACCATGCACATCCACACAAACACACCCTCACTTCCGAGCAAACAGCTATTTCCCAACTGCTATTAACCAACTGCTATTAACCAATTTGTATTTCCCATCCTCTATTTCCCAACTGCTAGTTCCAAACTGCTATCAAGTATTAACCAACTGCTATTAACCAACTTCTATTTCCTCACCTATTTTCCCCAACTGCTATTGATCAACTTCTATTTCCCATCCTTTATTTCCCAACTGCTGTTTCCCAACTGCTGTTTCCCCACCTGTATTTTCCAACTGCCATTATCCAACTGATATTACCCTTTTTCTGCAGGAGTGTGGTCCTGGATTTACTGAGGACACTGGGGTACAGGAGCCTCCCATCCAACAGTGTTAGCTACATGGTTAGCTTGCACTGAGGTCTCTATTAACCAACCTTTGTTTCTCAACTTCTATTTCCCAACCTTTATTTCCCGACCTCTATTTCCCAACTGCTGTAACTCCCTCTTATGCAGGAGGGCGGTTATTGAATATACTGACAACAATGGAGCCTAAACAGGGAACTAGTGTGTATAGGTATGGAGGTTGTGTGTGGTGGAGGGGTCGGAAGGTTGGATGGAGCCTATGGGGGAGCATTAGGTGAATACCACACTGTCTACAGCCTACACCCTACTCCCTTGACCAGGGCACGATGCTATCAACCTTCAAAACACTCCGGTTACCATAATCAATGTTTTTTATAATCCTTGAAGATGGATTGAGTAGTGGATCCCTCAAAGGTTGTTGAGATTTTGACATTTGAGCCGCTCTGCAGGGGTGTTAGCGGAACAAGAATGGTGCCAGGTGGGAAGTAAAGATTCGGAGCCTCAATGAACAGACATACATTGGCGTCTACACTGATGAAGCAGAGGCCGCCCTAGCATTTGATGCCGCCGCCATTGCTCTAGGGTATGTTCCTCCCCCCTCTCTCCCCCCTCCTTGTCCTCCATTGAACTCCCTCCTCCCTTTCTCCCTCTCTCCTCCTTGTCCCCCATTGCTTTAGGGTAACTCTCTCCCCCTATCCCCCATCTCTCCCCCCTCCTCGTCCTTCATTGAAGTCCCTACCACCTTGTAGTGTTGCCATATACTATATTCAACTGGATGAGAAGATCATAATTGTTACTGCTACTGCTAAAGACAGCGAGCAGCTATAAGTCTTAAGCCTTGCAAATATTTTTACTGGTGTTGGTGTTAGTTTTGGTGTGTGCATGGGGGGGGGGGGGGGGATAAGAATACAGTTCTCAGACCGCATAATCGGAAGTTGTTGTTCCCACCCACCCCACCCCACCCCGCCCCCCACCCCACCCCCACACACGCTAAGACCTAGACACCCAGGCAGTAATACAAAGTGAAAGGTTCCATTAGCATCAGCTTGTCAAGGCTTTTCCAACCATACAACCAAATTGTAGCAAAAATTTAGTTTGAGTCATTATACAACTTTCTTGGGGGCTCCTTACCCTTGGACTAGATCATCAAAGTTGGACAAGAACTGAAGGCCCTTGCAAACTGTCTATCTATCATTATCATCATCATCATCAGCAGCAGCAGCAGCAGCAGCAGTGTCATGATTTAATTTACTCACATTTTTGCTTTAGCCCCCTCTGGACCCCACATGGTCCTGGGGCTGAAGCCCTAAGTTCCTCCCATTTCTCTCTCCGTTCTCTGTCTCTCCGTGCCTCCGTCTTCCAGGCGTTGAAACAATCCCGTGCACCTCTGAATCCAAACATTTAGCTCATACGTGGAGTGTGCATGACTAGATTTATCAGCATCACAGTGGTCAATATCCTTCGCATAAGTTTTGCAATGTTTTGTAGCTTTATTCGGCTACGAACAGCTACTTTCTGCACCAATTTCGAAAACTCCAAGCAGCCTCCCTCCTCGAAAGGGAGAGTTAAAGGTGGTGGTGGTGGTGGCAGTGAGGGGGTGGGTGTGGGGGGGGGCTCTGCCTCAGGCTCGACTGCTTTAGGGATCTCGTTTTTCAGGTTCGACTGCTTTAGGAATCTCGACCAGAATCCAGAACGCCCATACAACTGACTGGCTGACGCTAGTGCGAAGCAGGGTGCGCCAGTCAGGCCTCTAAGAGATCTGGATGGCGTTCAGCCTGGATGTACCATCCAGGACACCCACCAATCACACCCTGGGTGTAATCGACTAACGACTCCTCTCGTTACGCCCATCTCAATGGTGTATCTCCCACTCAAAACATCGCATTGACAAGAAAGTTGCAAAATGACACATAAAGTTGTTCAGGGGTCTGACACTCAGACCCCCCCCCCCCCCCCCCCCCCCCCCCCCCATTTAACTTTGGACCCCCCATATCTCGCCCTCCCTGGGTGTATCACATGAACTCAACAGATATAGAGGTGTCCCCGCGATTCTCTATCCATGTCAATTATGCTGTACACACCTTTTTGTGCCCCCCCTCTCGCTTAAACCTGCTTCAAATTAAAATTAATTAAAACACCCATTTGGGCGGGAGTATAAAAAAAGGGGGGGGGACACCTATCCCTAAAAAACCTGAGGGGGGCTGACCCCCCCCCCCCCCCCCCCCCATTTAAATCGAAATACCCCCTTTTTGAAAAACTTAGATGTGGATTGTGGGGGTTTACAGTATGGCGGACATAATGGCATCCTCGGAATTCCCACACAGGGATTGTCTGATAGTCCAAATTCAGTTTTTCAACCCCATTCACCCAACAACCCACCCACCCACCCAAGGGGTAGATACTTATTGCATAAGGTCAAAAGTGGTGCCAATGGACTGCTCTTGCCAAGGCCTACTCATGGGTGGTCTCAGAATGTCATTTGGAGTAAAAAGTTAGAACAAAACTGAGGAAGGCTGACCCCATTCACCCACCCACCCAAGGGGTAGATACTTATTGCACAAGGTCCCAAGTGGTGCCAATGGACTGCCCTTACCAAGGCCTACTCAAGGGTGGTCTCAGAATGTCATTTGGAGGTCTGAGTAAAACGTCAAAAAAAAACCTGAGGAGGGCTGACCCCCCCCCCCCCCCCCCCCCCCTAAATGAGGTGCTCAGAATGACCTGGAAAATGTCTCATAATATCGCAATGATACATGCAATAACAGCCCCATTATCAGAAAAAATCAATCGGGAGAATGAATGTTTTTGAGGCCTTGACACCTCATAATTTGGGTATGGAGATTCCTCTTGATTGTTCTGTTGAGGTGAGCAACATAACTTTTTATCCTATCATTTCCCTTGAAGCCTATCAAGTTACCAATCCAGTGAAAGCTACCTCCACACATCTAGGATTGTTTGTAATTTGTTGGGGTCCAGTTCATAGTGTGTTCTTATAATCAGACCTCTCTGATTATTTTCCGAGCTTGGGCAAGCTTATTTAGCCTATCTGCCCCCCTCTGGACTGTAATACACACACACACACACACACACATTCCGCATCCAGGAAAACAGATGGTCTTAATTTCCCGGAGAAGGTGTCGGAGGCCATTATCACTGACACACTGCTCCTCAAGCTGTTCAAGACCACTGACAGGGACAAGGTCGAGGAGATGGTTGAGCAACGTCAAAAAGAGAATGGCATTGTAATGAGCGAAGAGTGGAAGGCCCTCCTCAAGAGGAATTTGAATCCAATGCCTGAGGTGGGTGATTGGAAGGGGGGTATTGTTTAGTTTGGTGTTTGAGTTGGGGTTGGGGGGGTTTGGCAGTGTTTTTAATTTCAAGTCCCTGTAGGTCAGCCTGATTCCAGGTCCAGGTCCAGGTCAAGCCTGATTCCAGGACGGTTGCGCAACACCCGTCATGCAGAACAAAGCTTGGCGCGAAGCACAGCCTCAAAGGGGAATTTTATAAGGGGTCCCTAAGGAAACATGCATTTTGCACATAGATGACATATCACATATGTTACTCACATTTGTAATAGGTTTGTCAAGCCTCTGAATTGTACAGACAAGTTCTATGCAGCGTCGCCTGCGACGCTAAAAGAAGAGGCGGAGAGTGATCGCGAGGGAGCGACAGGTGGCAACGGAAGCGAGTTAGTTACGAGGCCGTTGGCTGACGTGTCGGGCTTCATCACGGTCAGATGGATGGATGGATGGATGGATGGTTGGCTGGATGGTCGGACGGACAAATGGGTAACACTGGGGGCTCCGCCAAAAAGTGACCAAAAGTCTTGTACTACAAGCTAGCCCCGACATTACTACAAACCTGACACATGCTCATTAAGTCATCATCAATACACATTCCTTGCGTAGCATAGGAAAATGGCATGCTACCTAATCCTGCGCTGCCTTACCCTCAGCTACCCCACGCTCACCTACATCATCCTTAGCTACCATATCCTCAGCTACCCCACGCTCAGCTACTCATCCTGCGCTACCTTGTAGGATAAGAAAAGGGTCTGCTTGATCATATCACATCATGAAATATGTGATACTATCAAATATGGTGGCACACGCAAGAAACACATAGACACAAGGCACACACAAACAAACACAACAAGACCCTCATCACACCTGTCTCCTGTGTTGGTGCAACCTCTTACAGCATGTCCTCGACCCCAGCCTAAGAAATTTCCTTAAGCCAAGGCCTAGCCATCAACACCGTGGTGGGCAGCGCAGGCGTGTGCGGTTTAGTTAGGTCAATTTTGCTCATGTCTCATGCCTTTGCAACAATCAATCAACCAATCGACCAGTAGTCAAACAAAGTAACTTCAGGACTCGGACTCTATATTGAACATGTGCACTGTCTGGTCTTAGGCACTTGGGCCCATGCAGTCTCAGAGTTCTGACTTAGTGACTTCCACTAGGGGTCTAACCAGGGTTGGGTCTGGACTAGGCAAAGGTGCGACGGAGGGCTCAGGTCACTTCACTGGCATCGGAAACGCAAGGTCCATTTCAGGGAAACTTTCACACCTGAGCATTGCACTGGCGTCGCACCGAGTCGCTCAATTTGCTACACAAAAAACTCTGGGGTGTGTGGGGTGTTGCAGTGGGATGGGTATGTGTGTGTGTGTGTGGGGGGGGGTGAGGGGTGGGTGGGTGGGGGGGGGGGGGGGCGCTTCTTGTTTTGGCTACGTATGTTAGCTTATATAACTGAGGAGAAAGTTAATTTACCACATCTGCTATATGCATGCCAAATCATGTTTGACTTGTGAATATCGCCCTGACAAAATTATCTTTGAGACGGCGAGGTAAAGAAGCATCTAGCCTCGACCCCCCAGCCCAACCGCTCATTTAGAGGGACTAGGGTCTGGCAATGTGTGTGAATGTCACTCATTGGCATCACTCATTAGCTTCAACTCCCTGCCAATAGCGCCCCAAGTCTACTGTAGTACTGCATGGCTACGGATAAAAGTGATTTCACACCTGTGTGGCCACACCCAATGCCACAGGTTCTAGACTTGTCTGGCAGGAGAGCTCAAGTGGATGCTCAGAACCATGGCTACAAATATGTGGTGTACATGTCAGGCCGCAACGGTAAAAAGCCTATAAGGCCATATCGGGGCGAAGTCCATCTCAAAGCAAAGGAGCAAGCTGAGCTACCAGAACGTCTCGGGGCTGATGCTTCCAAGGAGAAAATAAAGGTAACCTGATCCTTGTAATCTCTGGTGTTGGGACAGAATAGGATGATGAAAAATCCAATAGCTTGATGCTGCTGATTACTACTAATTGCGATACTTGCGAGTGTTCCAACTTATATATTTGTATATAAATGTAATTTGATACATGACATGATTGTATTATCAAATTACTTGTGCTGTCCCGGTGAGGCCGTTGGCTGCACTTGTTTTGGGGTGAGTTGGTTACAGAGCAGGTTACACCTTTGTACCACCCGCTCATCCACACACCCACACACCCACACCCACACACCCACACAAAAACATACACAGATGCAATCATACTAATTTGTTGTTGCTACTGTACCTGCTGACAAATCTCCCCTCCCTACCCCCCCCCCCCCCCCCCCCCCCCCCTACCCCACTCTCATTGCCCATGTCCCACCCTTTCCCCCGCTCCCTCCCACCCCAACCCCTCCTTCCCTCTCCCCCACGCGCCCACTAACACACAAATACTCCCCTTCTTCTGCATCCTCTTCCCCTCTCCTTACTATCTTCCTCATCCGTCCCCTACCCCGGCTTTCCTCCCCTCTCCTCCCTCCCATCCACCCACCCCACCCCACCCATCCCCCTCCCATCATGTCGCTTCCTTCCTCTCTCACTTCCTCACCCACAAACACAAACATACTCTCCTACTTCTCCCTAACTCTTCCCCATCACTTTATATTTATTTACTATTTTTTTTACTTTAAATTTAATATTAAAAATAAATATAATTTATTAAAAAATAATCATTTTTTTTCTTTCTATTTTTTTTACTTTGCTCATGCTCAAAGAGGAACGGGACATATAGCAGCTACACCTCGCGGTTGTCTGTACATATTCCGGCCTCGCTGAGAGTTCCAGGCTTTCGCAATTGCTAAGCTACTTACCAGCAGCTGTTGAATGGTTCCTTGCATGAAGTGTGTAAGCAGTTGTTTTGACAACCAGGGGCCTTCATTCAGCCACTTTTGTCACGCTCTCGCTATAGGATTGCGCTTAGCAACATGATTCTTTTTGAAAGGGAAAGGGCGCGCAGAGATATTGGGAGCATTGCAAGGGGAAGAGAGAACAGCAAGACAGAATGCCCATTGAAGTCTCAAGAAAGTCAGGTAAGTCACGATAACACCACCAACCACGCCATCAACCACGGCAACAGCAATGCGATGGCAGGGTAAAATGGCGAACAAAGTGCGCATGCGTGAGATGGATGAAGGAAACGTATGTAGGCGGAGAAACGCAGCTGGTTGTTTTAGATATATGAGATTTAGAGGACAGTCAACACCGGGGATCTTCACACAAATTGCCTCATATGTACACGATAATATCAGTTCTACCCGATTTACATGATTATTATCAGTTTTTCAACTTCTGCTGTGCAGGCAATCACGACAAATAGCTTTGAGACTGCTGAGGAAGCCGCCAAGGCGGTGGACAGGTGGGTGCCTGCACTGCTCTTCTTTCCTGCTACGGCTCAAGGGCAGGGATCAGTTGCTGCCCAGAAGCTGCTAAACGTAGTCAGACATAAAAAGAGCTATTATATCAGGTGGTACAATGTAATTATGTGTGCCCTCCTCCCCCCCTCCCCTTCCGGCGCCTTCCACACCCTTCCCCTCTTGCCACCACTCCCAACCACCACCATGACTCCCCTGTCCCTACTAGGGAGTTGTACAGGATCGGGCGACTCAGCTCGATCAACTTCCCTCTCTCAGAGGAGGAGAGGGCTGAGCTGGACAGCATTAGGATGGAGGAGCTCATTGTAAGCTTCAGGAAGGCCAGTAAGGGGGGCTCCCGACCTGTGCGGGGAACTAGTGTATACAGGTATGGAGGTGGTGTGTATTTTGTAGGGGGTGGATGGTTGGATGGAGTGTATGGGGGAGCGTTGGGTGGATACCAAACTGTGTACACCCTACACCCTTGACCCGAGCACGATGATAGCAATATTCAAAACACTCCAGTGACCAAAATCAAAGAGTTTTAGAATACTTTGAATAAGGAATGTGTTGTGGATCCCTTGAAAGTTGTTGAGGTTTTGACATGTCAACCGCACTGCAGGGGTGTTTGCTGGCACAAGACTAGTGAGAGATGGCTAGTTAGCATTTGGCGCCTCGATGAACGGACCCAAACAACTATTGGCCGCTACACGGATGAAGTAGAGGCTGCCCTAGCATATGATGCCGCCGCAATTGCTCTAGGGTAAGTCCCTCCCCCCTCCCCTCCCCACCTTGTCCTCCATTGAACTCCCTCCCCCCTCTCCTTCTCTCTCTCTCCTCCTTGTCCCACATTGCTCTAGGGTAACTCCTCCCCAAATCCCCCACCTCTTCCCACTCCTCGTCCTACATCGAAGCCCCTACCACCTTGTAAAGCTGCCATGTACTAGATTCAAATTAATAGGAATATTAATTGTTGCTGCTACTGCTAAAGACAGCAAGCAGCGTTAAAGCTTAAACCACTCACCCCACCTGTTCCTACTATTGAAGTCCCTACCACCTAGTAGTGTCTCCATGTAATAGATTCAAATGGATAGAAGAATTTAAGCATTGCCAGTGCTCCTGCCAAAGACAGCGAGCAATATTAATGCTGAAGCCATGCAAAATGCATTATTACAACCGAGGGGGGGGGGGGGGGGGGGGGGGGGGGGGCTGGCACAAGGAAAGAAGTTATCAGACCGCATCATAGGTCGTTGTGATTTTCACCCAATTACCCCCCCCACCCCCCAACCAAAGTTCAGGCCTCACACCTGGGCACCCAGGCAGAAATACATAGTGAAGGGGTTAGCATCAGCTGGTCAAGGCTATTCCAACCATACAACTGAACTATACAAAGATCAAGCTCGTACACAGTTATTCAGTTTTTAGTCATTTACAACTTTCTTGGGTGTCCTTGCCCTTGGATGAAATCAACCGAGTATGACAAGAACTGAAGGCGCTCTCTATCTGTCTATTTATCATTATCATTTTCATCAGAAGCAGCAGCAGCAGCACTAGCAACATGATTTAATTTACCAAAAATGTATTCTGGATCCTGAGGGTCCGCTCGGGTTGGTTCCCTCGGGTGGGGTGAGTTGGGGTGTGTGAGTTTGGGGGGGATTTACCCCAGGCTTGACTGCTTTAGGGACCTCGTTGGGGACCAGAATCCAGAAAGCGCATCCATGCTTTCTCACGCTCGTGCGAAGCAGGGTGTGAAGGTCTCTGGGAGGTGTCCAGCCTGGATGTACCTTCCAAGACACCCACCAATTACACCTTGGGTTTAACCAACTAATTGCTGCAGATCTGTGCTCCTCACGTCGAGCCCATCTCAGTGGTGTATCTCACGCTCAAAATTGACATTTTAAAGAAAGTTACAAGAGTTCGAGTACAAGTTGTTCAGGGTCTGACCCACCTCCCCCCCTTCAACTTTGGACCCCCAAGATCTCGCCCCCCACCCCTACCCCCTTATAGGTGTCTCTACGGTATCGAGGTGTACTCACACTTTCATATCCCTCTCTCCCACTCTCCCTCTCTCCCTCTCTCCAACTAATGGCTGCAGATCTGTGCCCCTCAGATATAGCCCATCTCAGTGTTGTATCTCACGCTCGGAAATGCACATTAGAAAGAAATTTCCAAGTTCGACGTGAAATCAACTGTATCGAGGTGTTCTCTCAATTTCCTTATATCCATGTCAATGATGCAGTACAGGACATTTGTTCCTGCCCCCCTCCCGCTTAAACCCACCTGCAATTAAATTAAATTAAATTCAAATACACATTTGTATCTGGAGATGCCTCTTGGTTGTTCTTTCTAGGTGAGCAACAGAGCCATTCATCCTACCAGTTCCCTTTAAGCCTACCAAGTTACCAATGCAAGCTACCTTCACGCAACGATAATTGTTTGCGGTTTATTGGTTTCCAATTCAAATCAGCCCGTCCTGATGATTTCCTGAGGTTGGGCAGGCTCCTTAAGCCTATCTGGCTACCCCTAGACGGTTATGCACACAAACACACACATTCCGCATCCAGGAAAACAGATGGTCTTAATTTCCCTGAGAAGTTGTTTGAGGCCAAGATCACTGATGCGCTGCTCAACAAGCTGTTCAAGACCACTGACCGGGACAAGGTGGAGGAGATCGTTAAGAATCATCAACTAGAGAAGGGAAATCCAATAAGCGAGGAATGGAGGGCCCTCCTCTACAGGAACTTGAATCCAATGCCTGAGGTGGGAGACTGGAGGGGGGTTATGGTTTGGATTGGGGTTGAAGTTGGGGTTGGGGGGGTAATGGGTTGGGGGATGACTGTGCTGTTGGTAAGTTAATTATAATTGTGGGAATTGCACCGGGGGACTTGGAATTGGAAGACAGTGAGCAGCCCAGTCTCCCAGTATTTGCTGAAAACCCAAGTTACAATCTAACTAAATTTGCAAAGGAATGAACTTATTTAGTAGCTAGTTAGTAGCAATTTAGTAGCTAGTTAGTAGCAATTTAGTAGCAAGTTAACTAAGTGTTGTTCAAGGATACCTCAAAATGGGTGTTGACATTTTTTTCGAATGCTTATGATTTGTTGGGTACCAATGAAAAAGCTGTTTTCACCTATTCAGTACAGTATAGCTTTTCACCTATTCACCAGTACAGTTTTCACCAGCACTTCTTGATGAGTTAACTTATACTTTATTTGTATTGAAAGGATTTGTACCCCGGGAGGTGGGACCCCTTACACAAACCAGCACCACCGATGGTTCATAAATACTTGAACATGAAATCAGTTACATGGATCAAGCCTGTTCAGCCTGCTCGTCGTCTTTGGCAGTGTCATCAGCATTCAAATCACGACCATTCAAATGAATCTTGAGTTTCCGAGGTTTGGCAAGTTCCTTGATCCTGTCTGCCTACCCCTGGGTCTGTTACAAACTTTAACTTTAACTTGGTTACATGGCTTCAGCCTGTTAAGGCTGCTCACTTCTTCCGACAGTTACAACAACAGTCAAAACATAGATGCATATTAAAATACATGTTAAGCCTTAAGACGAGGCGTGAGAATGAGGGGGCCAGCCTGTTTGCTTGCGCTGGGCCAACTACCAACTCACAACATAGCTCTTATCAAAGTAATCTCCATACAATAATTGATAGACAGAATCAATTTGTCCGGTCTTCCAAGGCTGCATGGAGGCTGGTGGACTTGAGACATGTCTTGAAATTGTGTACAACTGTGTGATGACATTTTCACTCTGGAGTGGGGTGTAGTAGTGTTTATGCTACCCATGTTTACTCCTCCCACAGGCGGTGAGCAGCCTGAAGGCTGATATTCCATAATCGAACCAAATCAGAAGGCTGGTAGATCATGTTTGCTCGTATGTTACAGTCCAGGGGGTAGCAAAGTAGTCTAAAGGACTTGCCAAACCTCGAATAATCAAGATGATTTTCAATTATCCGGAGGGGCTATTTACAAGCACTACAAGATATGGTAGATAATGAAGGGGGGGGGGGGGGGGGGGGGGGGGGGGGGCTAAATAAAAGTCTTGAAAATAAAACCAATTCCCCATATTGTTTGGGAGAGTGTACCACGTCATATTTGTTTTGTAGACTAACGCCCTGATATAATCATATTACCCCAAACCTGCCCAAAACCAACATTATTTTCCCAACTGTGAATAGGACCCTGAGATCACTGGCGGTGAGGTAGGTAGGAAAAGGAAGAAGCCTGCACCAAGGAGTTCAAAGAAGGAGGCGGACACGAGAGAGAGTAGTGAGGCGGACACAGAGGAGGAGGCGGAGGAGGAGCTGCCCATCCATGAGGATGGCAATGTGGACAATGGTGTCAATGATGACAGTGAGGAAGCTATCCAGGGGGGTGAGGGCACTGACGATGTGCAGGGCCAGGGTCTAGCTGCAGTCAGCACTTACCAGGATGGTCCAGTGCCTAAGAAGAGGAGGAGGAGGGGTGAAGGGATGAGAGGGGAAGAGGATGTCGAGCCCCCTCAGGAAGTACATGCTGGGAGTAGTGGTCCTGGTGGGGTTGGGGATCTCCTAGTGATTGGTGATCAGCAGCAGCAGCTACTGTATTATGGTGGGCTGATGGCTCCTACGGATCTTCAGGGCACTGTGTTAGTAAAGCTGGAGCCAGACTGTCTGGAGAAAACTGTGGGGGCTCTTCCTTGCCTCGTGTTCCCTACCCATGCATCCATCTTCCCCGCTCAGTCTCCTGCATTATCTCACCAAGACCTTGCCTTAGTCCTCCCTACAAGCTTAGACACCCAGCTTGGCCCTAGCCTGCTTGACACAATGGCATATGAGAGCATCAGTGGCTGGATCCCACTACTGGATGCTGGTGAAAGTGTAAATGAGGGTGAGCCTCATGCTCAGCCACCTCATCCTCAGCCACCGCATTCTCAGCTACCACACGCTTAGCTACCTCATCCTGCACTACCCCATCCTCAGCTACCTCAAGGGGTGATCAAACACGATCCTGATTCAGCTGCAACAGGATGGATAACCTTTGAATGATAGCAAGGGAACCGGGTAACCCGATGGATTGCCTTTTAGTGATTGCAAGGGAACCATGTTACTCGGTAACACTGTAACAAGATAGATAACCTTTGAATGATGGCAATTTTGGGAAGTACATGTTTCTATGCTGAATAGGGTTGTCCAAAGGGCGACTCTAGGGAAACCCACACTCCATGTGTTCTGGTTATCTTGCGCAAGATAACTTGGTGTGTGTGTATCCCAAGATATGTCCCACAATTATGTTGATTATAGGAAGACAGTTGGAAGACCCTCCCCTTCCCCCCCTCCCCCCCCCCCAGAAGTTGTGGTGTGGTCTTGTCTTAGGCTAATACCGGTCTGCCTATGACAATGTAATGTAATTAACTGGCTGCCCCGGTGATGCTGGATTACATGCTGCCATTTACCTCTCAATCGAAACGAAGTGACCCGTGAATTACCATAGTGTAGCGTAGTGTAGTTGATGCATACTACCTTATCAGGGCTGTGCAGGGGGGACTCTAAGATCTGCATCTTAAGACGCACCCAGTTTCAAGATCTGCATCTGAGACACCCGAGGGTGCTAGTGGCACCCAAAACGCTACAAGAGCACAATGGTAAAAACCAATGGTAAAGGCGCTAATCCCTGTCCTTAAACCCTGCTCTAGGGATTCTAGACTACCAGGAGGGGCTTGTTTCAAGTGACCTGCTGACCTACTCTACACTTTTTAACGATTTTGGTACGATCGGGGTTCGGTACACCGGTGCTTGTGTTTTTAACTGCCTTTCCGTTGTTGAAGGTTGGGTACTTGGGTCCCTTAAGCCTAGTTAACTACCCCTTAACTGTAAACACCAAAGCGTAGATTTTATTGTTAGCTACGAGCAGCAGCACTGGCCTAGTTGCAGTCTCAGGGAGCTGCCAAGAAGCTGCTGCTAGTTGCCGAAAAGAAACGCAGTGCAACACATACTTGTAGGACTGACCACGTTCTTCATTATATATTTCTTGATCCCTCTCGTCTCAAGCTCTTGCAAGCTGACTTATCTCCTAGGATAGGGCGACAAACTGGGAAGTGAAAATCATTTCATACCTGTATACACAATTATAGCAATCCTGTGAATGAAACGGAATCGACAGTCATAGCCTCTTAGGTTGTATTTCGTACCATTTACAGGCCAAATTGGTGACAATTATCCCAGAATTACCAGAAGTATCGGAATTGAAGGCCGAAGTCGAGGTACTACCTTAGGCCTGTTTCGAAAATTCGAATTTAAAATCATCCGCAGAATTTATATAAGACCACAAACTCTCAACTGAGTCTCTCATTCGCACCACTACAAGTCCAGGCTTTTATTTCTGGTGCTGCTTGTAGTGCAAGTGCTATATTACCCACCTTGGTTCTTTGGGGGTACTACGTCACAGCCTTTGGGGCTAGATTTTGTGAGGAAAAATCGTATAGAAGCGCCCCGAAGGCTACAAGGGGCACCATGGTGCTACGTTAAGACACTGGTTTTTTCATATCCCAAATAAACCTGAACAAATCAACAACTCACAGCTTTTAAGCCAGCACTGAAAGCAAGACAGGGCTATCCAACTGTTCGAAATGAATGGAAGTTGTTTATATCTAGTAAGCAACAGGCAGGACGGATCGGAGTGACAGTACGAGGCTTGGGTTGGCACCAGGGTAGTACAAAGCGCGAGCGGCAGCGCGATTTTGCGCACACTTTTTGAGCCCCACTGTAGACGCAGCGCGCAGTTTTTGCGCTTATTGCACTACAAAGCGCTGACCAATTTGACGGTTGTGCGCTTTAAGCGCTGACCAATTTGACAAAATGTAGTACCCTGGTTGGCACTATGGTAATTGTCATCGACTGCCCTGCTTGGGTAGGTGTGACAGGCAGGTATACCGTGTATGGACTACAGTACTACACATAGTGCGAATATTACTGCTGCTCGGCTTCTTTAATGTCTGTTTTGTTACTTTATATTACTAACTGGATCGTGTTTTGAAGATCGCCTGATACCCAGACCCTTTGCTGGGCTGCTAAACGTAGGCCCATGCGTGGGATACTGGGATGGCAGGACGGCCTGACCTCTAGAGGGGCTTAAGGACCCAACCGGTCCAAGCTGTCCTAGCTAGGGGCAATACCATTGACCAGCGTGGATGGGAAGATTAAGTAACTTTCTTATAACCTAGCCGCAATTTTCTTGACGCTACGCATCCCCTAGCCCGCCGCTTCAGATACGGGATAAATTTGAAATTTAACTTCAAGCTGCCATGGATGGGTCTAACCTTGTTAACTCCTCCCCGGACGGTCAGCAACATGAAGGCTGGTAGACCGTATAATCAAATCAAAGTGGATAAAGTATAACCTCAAACTGCCCACCAGTGTGTTATTTGGGGCTACCAGCAGCAGCTTCTAAGCAGCTGCCAATGACAGCGAGCAGCCAAATTGCTGGCTGGAGCCATGTAACCTAGTTACCTAGTTCAAGTTCTAGGCAGCTCCCCTTAGCCAAATCTACGGCTACCTAGGGCACCTTGAAGCTCACACAATTAATTGTCCAGACCTGCTGAAATGTTTGGGCCTAGCACTGTGGCTGGCCTAGGGAGCTGCCTAGAAGCTGCCAAGAAAAGCCGAAAAGAAAAGTCCTGCTGCCCGATCTTAAGTTAGTGCGTTCTGTACTCAGGAGTGTAGTCCAGTAGTGGTATACCCAGGGTTGTTCAGGAGGACCCTCAGCTCTACGTCCTGAGACTCAACCCATTGCATAGCCTGCGCCCTGAGACACTACCGACCCGCAACTGACCCATAGCCTGCGTCCCAAGGTTTGGCAAGTCCCTTAAGCCTATTTGGCTACCGTGGACTGTAAAAATACATCCATGGTGAGCAACCAGAAGGCTGGTATACCTATTCAAAATAAAACCATGTACTACAACCAACCGACCCGGTTCACTTCAGCTGTCAGCTTTCGAAGGCGGCAAGACAAGTATTTAAACTGTCTAGCCCTCTTAGTATGCTCCCTGGTTTCCGTGGGTATGGCACGGGGGGGACTAGGAATTGGAAGATGATGAGCAGACCTGAAAAACATGTAACAATCCAATCCAATCCAACCGACCCGGTTCACGAGTCAGGTGTCGAAGGCTGCAGGACCGGAAGGCAGTCTTGCGGATCGAAGCACCATGTGGGAATCCCTTTATTTGGCCATTACAAAAATGTGCATTCTTAATTATTGGCCTGCATCCATCTGATTGCGTTCTATCATGTAAATGTGGTGCATTAGTGTGTTTACTACCCATGGTGACTCCACTAATAGCCTTAAGGCCAACCAAATCCCGCAATATCTACCATTGGCCAGCCCCCATTAACTGCTGCAGAGGCAAACAAGCAAAATTAGGCTATCTGGCTACCACCTACAGAGAACATGCAGGCCGGTATACTTAAATAAATTCACGATATCGTTCTTGACAACCCTAATCTTCTGTAACACAGGTGTGGTGCAGCCCACATAAGTGTGACGAGGCAGAATGTAGACAGATGCACTGTTTTCTTTGTGGGCTACACATGGCAGCTTCTGGACAGCTCCATATGCCAGCCACTGGGTCAAGCCCGCAGCTTTCAGCTGCATTGGGATGCATGTCAAGACATCTTTCAGACGCACTAGATAGCTTCATATTTGGCCAAAGGACAGGAAAAGGGAGCTGCCTAGAAGCTGCTAAAAAATAAACAGTGGACAGATGGACAAATGAAGGGCCTCCGCCCGACGTTTCAAATTCAAAATTGTAGCAAGGCCTAATTTCTTGCAACTGGCTGTATACACCAGACTGGACTACCTCCTATCATCCTCATACACCTGGACACGTCTCTACGGCGTCTGAAGTCATGCCATATAAATAAACAATGACAAAACACTTGTTGTTTTGACGTTCCATACAATGCAAGGAGACGCGCTCTCTGGATATGAATCCCTGTATATTGATGTTAAAATTATACATATTGATATCTACACACGAGCCCGACTCCGGACTTTGCTCCCAAGGGCAAGGACTGCTAAGGACTCACGAATAGCCAAGGTAACAGACCTTGTACAGACCTGGTTGCCAGCCACCTGTCTCTCCTCTGTAACAGCTATGTACCAAAGGACTTACATACAGCTCACAGACTTGTTACAGAGCCACTAGTTCTTACAGACTTTTACAGACCTCGTTACATACCTGGCATTCATCACCACTGTCCGATATGTCCATGAGGTAGTGGCTCGACAGAGGGCGATGCAAAGGTTTGAAGCAGTCAACGTTCAACGCATCCCCTAGACTGTGTGCAGCGCCCTCAGTCCCTGTCCCCCCAGCCAGCTTGGGCGTAGGAGTGACATCATCCATGCCATCCCCGTGACGCTAGGAGCAGCAGCTTCTAGGCAGCTCCCCTGACTGGCTACTCAGCCAAACTTGGCGCAACCTCGAGCACCTTGAAGCTGACATAATCAGCTTTCCAGAACTGCTGAAATAGTTATGTGTAGCCAAGTGGTCGGCTCAGGGAGCTGCCTAAAAGCTGCTATGAAAAGCCAAAAGAAAAACCCTGGTTTGAAGAAGAAGCAAAGAATGGGAGTGGTGTCGTCCATTGCCAGTATTGTGGTTGGCCCAGTGCAAGCAAACGGGCTGCCCCCCTCACCCCCATGCCTCGCCACGCAGCGCACTCAGTCCTTTTCCTCCCAGTCTGGATGGGCGTAGGAGTGGCAGCTTCAATGCCAACCCCTATATTGTGTGCAGCGCCCCCAGACCCCACCCCCCCAGCCAGCATGGGCGTAGGAGTGACATCATCCATGCCATCCCTGTGAGGCAGCTGGGTAGCTTGGAGGGGCACATTTGCTAGGCCAACGAGAGACTAAGTTGGAGGCGTCAATGTAGCCCCTGACAGCTGCAAAAGACTTGCATGGAAAGCAGGAGGGGAGGTACTTGCAACAGCTGGCAGGGGAAGGCTGGAGGTATGGGCTGGCTCAAATCCCAGGAAGGCCTGTGTCCTACCCTGTGCCAATGTAGAGCCTTTTGGGGATGCTTTTGGGGGTCAAAAAGCTGCCAGTAGCACCCTGAAGGATGTTAGGAGCCCCACGGTGCTGCATACAGACACTATTTCCTGTTACTTGAAAAAAACTGGCTGTAGCCGGGCTGTAGCCATAGAAAAGCAGACCGGTAGAGCTGAAGGCCACCTAGTGTGAACGATAGTGGTGTTCCCTTGATCCTGTTGCAGCTCCAAGCTAAAGCAATTAAAAAGAGGAGCTTGAGTAGCTCAAGCAAAATGCCGCCATAAGCATGCGTCCCAATGCGCCCAAAGGCTGCAGGCTGGAACAGTGTCACCAAGTTCAAGTTCAAGTTCAAGTTTACGAGACAAAAACTCAACATCCACTCTGCTTGACATTTGCTGTCGTTCCCGACAAAGATGGAGACTAGCAGACTCGGAGAGCAGCCTACAAGTTGGAACCATGAGACCAATTCTGGTTGCATGTGTCACCTTTCAAACAGCAGCTATCTGACAATTTCTCCCCAATATGATGTTTGCAGACGAACGATGCATATGCATAGAAATAAAAGTTAAACAAAGGGCACCAATTGTCGCAGCTTTGCGAGTCTGCAACAGGTGTGCAACCATGTACCGCCAACCTCGGCCTCTTACTTCTACTGTAGCTGTTCTACCTGTTGGCTGATGAGGCTCCTCCATGCACTTTCATGCGTCTTTCGCCCATTCCTTCCTTTCTACCGCTGCATTCTATTCTTTCTAATCTTTCTTTCTGGCAACCGTATGCCACCGTCGCGAATATCTGTTCACACCCAACTCGAGCTAAGTAGCTAACAGACCCAACCTCGAAATATCGGTATCACGTAGTACACTCGAATTCCATTCATCGCCCTGAGCGTTCGTTCGCGATTGTCAATTTTGTGCCGTCATATCGTAGATTAGTGTGTTGCGCACACATATTTGGCTATACGTGTGAAGTGTGCTGCGTGGTAGAGTGTTGTGTGCAAATACCCAACAAGAAGACAGCAACAAGAGTTGCTAGCCACAGGATAAGGCGCTGAATCCAGGTAGAGTTACGGTGCTGGCATGGGCTGGTGTGTGCAAGCATTGCACCATGCAGATCTGCACACATGCATGGGCCCATGCCATCCCCATCGTTGCACCATGCACGTCCACACAAACAGTCCCATGCATTCCCTATAGTTGCACCATGCAGGCCCTCAAAAACATGCACACAGTACCATGCAAACAGCTATGTCCCAACTGCTATTAACCAATTTATATTTCTCAACCTCTGTTTCCCACCAGCTGTTTCTAATCCTGTATTTCCCAACTGCTTCTTCCAAATGCGTACGAAAAGTTGGCATTTGTTGGCAAAAAGGGGTTTGCCAAAGGGCTGATTCTGTGCGTTTTAGCCAAAACGATGGACGTCTTGCCAATGCTGAAACCAAAATCATATTTTGGTCCCCCCCCCTATTCGACGTCTTACCAACTTCAATTTTTACCAACTTTTTGTGCGCGTCCTGTAACCAACTGCTATTACCCCCTCTTCTGCGGGAGGACGGTCCTGGAATTAGTGATGACAATGGGGTGCTGAAGCCTCCCAACCTATGCTATGCTGCTCATGTTAGCTACATGGGTAGCCTGCGTTCAGGTCTCTATTTACCAACCTCTATTTACCAACTGCTATTTCCCAACTGCTTTTACTCCCTCTTCTACAGGAGGGTGGACATTGAATTTACTGGCGACAATGGGGCCTAAGCAGGGAAATAGTGTATACAGGTATGGACCGAGGTGGAGTGCTTGGTGGAGGGGGTGGAGGGTTGGATGGAGCGTATGGGGGAGCGTTGGGAAGATAACAAACTTTCTACACTCTACACCCTACACCCAGGACCCGAGCAATACAACGATGCTAGCAACCTTCAAAACACTCCAGTAACCAGTGACAATGCTTTTCAAAATCCTTCGCAGATAAATTGAGTTGTGGATCCCTTGAGGGTTGTTGAGGTTTCAACATTTCAACCGCATTGCAGGGGCATTAGCTGGCACAAAGCTAGTGAGAGATGGCGTGTTCAAATTCAGCGCCTCAATGAACGGACCCAAACATACATTGGCTCCTACACTGATGAAGTAGAGGCCGCCCTAGCATATGATGCCGCCGCCATTGCTCTAGGGTAAGTCCCTCCCCTCTCTCCCCCTCCTCCTTGTCCTCCATTGAACTCCCTCCTCCCCCTCTCTCTCCCTCCTCCTTGTCCCCCATTGCTCTGGGGTAACGCACTCCCCTTATCCCCCCTCTTTCTCCCCCTCCTCGTCCTACATTGAAGTCCCTACCACCTTGTAGTGTCTCCATGTACTAGATTCAAATGAATATGAAGATCTTAATTGTTACTGCTACTGCCAAAGACAGCGAGTGGCTTGCAGGCTGAAGCCTTGCAAAAAGACATACTTAATCCAAGGGGCGGTTAGGAAGTTTTTCTTACACCCTGCGTAAGTTGTTGTACCCCCCCCCCCCCCCCCCCCCCCCCCCCCCCTTCCCCGCCCATCCCTTCCAAGCTTGTGATGCCCATATCTCCTTCATCAATTATAAGTAGGGGGTCATAATGGGGTGCATAGTGATCCTCTCGACACGCTCTATCAATTGGTGGCTTTACATTTGGATTTGAAAAATGTTGAACAAACTGGTCAAGGAAAACCCCTTTCCTAGCCCTGATTCTGCTTTGAATGGAGCTCTGGATGTATGGTATAGTATTACCCAGCATCAATCAGACGGGTCTGTGGTTCAAGCCCTGGCCAGGTTCACAAATTTCAGACTTGTCACCTTGAAAAAAGTAGATACCTTCCATCTGTGCTAGTTGTCGCGCGGTAGTCCAAGCTCAGGCGCAGTTGCAGTCTGTGAAACTGAATTAACCCAACATAGCAGCCATTCTCAAGTATGTACGGTACATGCAAACAGGAGGGTTCCTTCAATTTCACGTCCTGTGGCAGCTCGTACTAATTTTCAATTTTGTATTCTGCTTTGACCCAGCAAGTTTTTGGTATCTGAATTTTAATATGGTTTGAAGCCTGAGTAGCATGTCTAAGTACCCTTGAACCACCCAAGAAATTTTGGGGGAAAACGCCGAGTTAGTTATCTGGGCCAGCTTTCACACTCAGTGAAATTCAAACTTGTGGAGGTCACTAGTTGAGCACCACCTCAACCCGTTAACATTTTCTTGAAAACAAGCGCACATTCAGAATGCTCCTGTTGATCCTGTGCCATGGGTATAAGCTGATTCCAGTGATTCTATGAATCTGTGAGGAGGTTCCGAGGAAATATTGAGGAATGTCATACACTGGCTCGACCCCCCCCCTTCCCCCCTTTTTGGGGGGGAGGGGGGGTCGGGGGGCGGGGGGGGAGGTGACCTCCTCCACACGCACCAACAATTGATTTTGACTTGTTCCGATGGTTTGTGGACTTACAAACCCGGATTCAATTTGCCGTACACGAGCAACTTTTTCACTTTTCCAACGGCCCACCGACTTCAAATTCAATTAACTTAATTTTAAATAAGCATTATTGTGTATGGAGATACTTTTAAATTGTTCTCTTGTAGTCCTATCAGTTCCCAACAAGCCTATCAAGTTACCAATTCAATGCAAGCTACCTTCACGCATCCACGATTGTTTGCGATTTGTTGGTTTCCATTTCGTAGAGTGTTCTTATAATCAGCCCTTCCTGATGATTTGCAGAGTTTGGGCAGGCTTCTTCAGGCTCTTTCAGGCTCCTTCCTTTCTAGCCATCCCTGGACTGTTATACACGCACGCACACACACACACACATTCCGCATCCAGGAAAACAGATGGTCTGAATTTCCACGAGAAGGTGTCTGAGGCCAAGATCACTGATGCGCTGCTCCTCAAGCTGTTCAAGACCACTGACAGGGACAAGGTCAAGAAGATAGTTCAGCAACATCAAAAAGAGAAGGTGGCGATTAATTGGACCTAGTTTCCCTCCCTACCTACCTATCATTCACTTCCAATCTGATTGCCCCCTCTTCCCTCCTCCTTGGCCCCTCCCTCTCACCCCTCCTTCTGTCCTCCTTCCTACTCCTCACTCTTTTATGCCTCCTATTCACCTTTACTTCCCCTTCACCCTCTCTCTATCTCTCCCCCTTCTCTGTTTTCTCTCTTCTATTTATCTATCTATATTTTTATATATTTTATATATATACTTATTATTTGGGTACTTATTATTTTGGCAACACATTGCGTCTTCTAGAACTAGAAGTCTTGAAAAGAAAAACGGTACCAGAGGAGACTAGATAATGTTTGAATTGTGACTCACGCCCTGAAAAAATTATACGCGAGATGGCGTGGGGAAAAAGTACAATCCCCCCCCCACCCTCACCCCCCACCCCCACCCCACCCCACCCTACCCTACCCTACCCTACCCCACCCTCCTGTTTAGAGGGACTAGGGGCTGGCAATGCTTGTGAATGTCACTCATTGGACGTCACTCATTAGCGTCAACTCTCTGCCAGAAGTGCCCCACGCTACGGATACTGTAGTACTGTATGGCTACAAATAAGAGTGATTTCACACCTGTGTTTCCACACCCAATGTCACAGGTTCTAGACTTGCCTGGCAGGAGAGCACACGTGGATGCTCAGAACCATGGCTACAAATCCTTGGTGTACGTAGGCAGTAAAAATGTTATAAGACCGTATAGGGGCCAAGTCAAACTCAACCCACAGGAGCGAGCTGAGCTACCAGAGAGTTTCCGGGCTGGTGCTTCCAAGGAGAAAATAAAGGTGACATGATGCTGGTAATCTCTGGTGTTAGGACTGGATAGGATGATGATCCATCTGATAGCTTGATGCTGATGATTACTACTAATTGCGATACTAGTGAGTGTTCCAACTTTAATTTTTATATGAAGACAATTTGATATATGATGTGGTTGTATTATTCAATTACTAGTGCATGTGTGAACGTTGGCCAGACTTGTTTTGTGATGGGGTAGTTACAGAACAGGTTCCATCTTTTCCCCCCCCCCCCCCCCCCCCCCCCCCCCCCCCCTCTTCTTTTCCATGCTCTCTTCCACCCCACCCCCCTCTCCCCCCTCCCCCATGCATCCACAAAAGCACGAATAATCCCCTACTTCTCCATCCTCCCCCCACTCCTTTCCATCCTCACCCATCCCTCCCCTACCCCAGCTTCCCTCCCCCCTCCCTCCCCTCCTCCCTCCCATTCACCCACCCCACCCCACCCCAGCCCACACAACCCTATCCCACCCCATTCCCTCTCCCTCCCATGATTTCCCTTCCTCCCTTTCTCTCTCCCTCACCTTGGCACCCACAAACACGTACATACAACCCTACTTCTCCTTACCTCTTCCTCGCCACTTTAGCTGTGGGCTCATGCCTATAGATGAACGTGACAAATGTTAGCCACAACCCGTGGCCGTTTGCACATATTCCAGCCCCGCTAGCTGAGAACTCAATTTTTTTGCAATCGCTAAGCTACTTCCAGGCAGCTATCGAATGGTTCATTGCACACAGTTACCTAGTTGGGTGTGCAAACATTTGATTTGACCAGCAGGGGCCTTCATTCAGCCCCTTATGTCACGCTCTTGCTATAACATTGCGCTTAGAAACAGCATTCTTGAAGGGAACGAGGGGCAGTTAGTTGGGAGCTTTGCAAGGGGAAGAGAGCACAGCAATACAGAATGGACATGGAAGTCTCAAGAAAGTCAAATAAGTTGCGATTACAACACCAACCACGTCATCAACCTTGGCGAAGACAATCCGATGGCAGGGTGAGTTGGCGAAGAAAGTGCAAATGCGTGAGAACGGTTCTGATTGACACGATGACCACAATATATGAGGATTATGAAAACAGTCAACCCCAGGGATGTTCACTGACATTGCCTCATATTTATACAACTCTATAAGTTCTACCCGATTTGCTGATTATTTTATCAATTTGTCAACTTCTGTTGTGCAGGCAATCAGCACAAATAGCTTTAAGACTGCTGAGGAAGCTGCCAGGGCGGTGGACAGGTGGGTGCCAGCACTGCTCTTATTTGCTGAAGGACGGGGATGAGATGCTGCCTAGAAGTTGCTACACATAGCCCAAAATTAAAAACAGCGGTGTGGGCTCGAGTGTGGGCATGCAATGTCGCATGTCCCTCTTCCCTGCTCCCTTTCAGGCGCCTTCCACCCCATTCACCTCCTGCCCCCACTCCCAAACACCACCCTGACCCCATGTCTCTGCTAGGTTGTCGTACAAGATCGGGCGACTCAGCTTGATCAACTTCCCTCTCTCAGAGGAAGAGAGGGCTGAGCTGGACAGTATTGGGATGGAGGAGCTCATTGCAAGCTTCAGGCAGGCTAGCCACAGGAACAAGCAAGGAACTAGTGTTTACAGGTATTAACGTGGTATGTGTGGTGGAGGGGGTGGAGGGTTGGATGGAGCGAGTGGGGGAGTGTTGGGTGGATACCAAAATGTGCACACAATACACCCTTACCCTAAACCCAAACACAATCCTAGCAACTGTCAAAACACTCCAGTGACCACAATCAATGTTTTTCAGAATCCTATAAAATGGATTGAGTTGTGGATCCCTTGAAGGTTGTGTTTTTTACATTTCAACCGCACTGCAGGGGCATTTGTTGGAGCAAAGCTCGTGAGGAATGGCATGTTTACATTGTGCGCCTCAATGAACAGACCCAAACATATGTTGGCCGTTACACTGATGAAGTAGAGGTCGCCCTAGCATATGATACCGCCGCCATTACTCTAGGGTAAGTCCCTCCCCCTTTTCCTTAATTGAATTCCAGTCTCTCTCTCTCTCTCTCTCTCTCTCTCTCTGGTTAACGGTGTTGAAAAATAGCATTAGAAATAAGTCATCTAGCCAATTCTATTATTAAGAAAGTACAGTAAGCCATCTAACTAAGATCTAGTGAAGGGGTGGTGGTGGTGGGGGGGGGGGGGGGGAGGGGGTCCCTTCGTAACACAAAAATCATTCAATCTTCAAGAGTGAAACAAATTTAAATGGCACAGTTCTAGCCCAGAGAAGAATCTTAATATATAATACAAATTAACAATCTAGGCAAACTAAGCCAGAAGGTGTTAGTTTCTATAATTGTCATTCTATGTGTCTATGTCTAAGGCGTCTTTGATGTCCGCCCTTCAGCTTGCCCTTTCTTGGGCCAGTAGGTACCAATTTGGAGACATGTTGGTGGCTTGGAGATTATCCCTAAGGGTGTGAATGATGGTCTGTCCTCCTTGCCTCCGTTGACCCTCAGCAAGGGGTGTGTGAGTGGCAAAGAGAATTTTCTTTATGATGCGCCAGTCAGGTCGCCTATGTATCCTAGGAACCTCAGTCTATTTTCTCTAATGATGTTGGGAATATCCCTGTGGTTGCATCTTTGTCTAATTCCTAACTCTGTCTGCTCTGCTAATGTTCAACGACATGCGTAGACACTCGTGGAGTGCCATATCGAGTCGTTGAATCAGGGGTTCTGAGAGAGTCCATGTCTCACTCCTGTACAGGAGGGTGAATGGTATGATAGCTTTGAACACCAGATTCTTGATTTTCCTTGTTATGCTGTGGTTTTTCCATAGCCTAACCAGAGAAACGCAAGCCTCCCTTGTCCTAGCAACCCTGCGTTTGACCTCCTCTTGTAGTTCCCCATCTGGTGTGAACAGGTTGCCTAGGTACATGAATGAGGCAACAAAATTAATGCTGCCCCCATTCAGTGCTATGGGAGTGGGAGTGGGGTGAGAGAGGGAGCTAGACAGAGGGTGGAAGTGCACAGCCTTTGTCTTCTTGTAGTTTATGGACATACCCCATGTTCCTGAGGTGGTCTCTAGACTCTTTAAGAGGGAGTAGAGGCCATCTTTGGACAAGAGGACTAGGTCATCAGCATACAGGAGGAAGGTGATGCAGTGGGTCGTGGCTTGGGGGTGGGATCTAGGGTTGGCTGGAGTGTTGAGCAGTCCATTTATGTCTGAGGCTATTGGGAATCCAAGCTGGATATCCTCTAGTGAGAAATTACTTATAACCAGGTGATCCATGAACAGGTTAAAGAGGAGGGGGGGGAGGGGGCATCCTTGTCCCCCTCCTGTTTTCATCTCAAACTTTCTGGATCAGTAACCCTGGACAAGGACCTCTCCTGAGCATCCATTGTACATCTCCTTAACTAAGCTAACTAGGTGGGGATATACCCCTCTGGCAGCCATCAGTGTCCACATTGCCTCCCTGTTGACGCTGTCGAAAGCCTTGTAAAGTAGTCCACAAAAGCTGCAAAGAGCGGGGCCCACCCTGCCTTGGATAGTTCACAGATGCGCCTCATGATGAAGAGCTGGTCAGCACAGCCCCAACTTGCTCGAAACCCACATCGAGCCTCATGCAAAGTTGGCTCGATGGTGGGCTTGAGTCTGTCGATTAGCACATTCGTGTAGACCTTGCTACAAACCGACAGCAAGCTGATACCTCTGTAGTTGTCTTGCTGTAGCTTGTCTTCCTTTCCCTTGTAGATAAACGCCAGAGTGGCTTCCTTCCATGACTGGGGGCAGCGGCCTGATTCCCATGTCACTGATATTACCTTGCGTAGCCTTGAGGCGACTGCGTTGCCACCCAGCTTCAGCATCTGCACTGTGACTGCACAGTTTCCTGGTGCTGTGTTCTTCAGCTTTTGAATAGCCTTCATCACCTGCTGTATTGTCGGTGCGCTGGTGCCTGAGGGCAGGGGAATCTCCTGGTGCAGAGGGCTGGGGCGCTTGGGCCTGTTCCTCTTCCTCTCTCCTGTGAGCTGCCTCTAGTATGCGGGTCCTCTGTCTGGCCTGGGGGGTAGCGCTTGTCTTTAGGGGAAAGTCTGGTTGAGGTGGCGGGAGGGGGTGTGGGGGGGGGTAGGGGTCTGACACCCGCCAGGGTCTCTTGGCGCTCGCTGTGGGTGTCTAGCACATTCGCTATTGTTTGAGGGTCTGATGTTGGGTCACCTGTGGGTGACTTAACGGAGGCGATGGGTGCAGCCTGGGTGCGTCCTGTGAGAACGTTGATCTGGTTGAACACCACCATGGTGTGTCGGTCTTCATACGCCTCTTGTAAGCAGCAAGCTTCTGACTCCTGGAAGGTTGCGAGGTCTGCCGTGGCAGACCGTTGACACTCCCTGTTTGCAGCTCTGAAGGCAGCGTCCGCCTCCTCCATGGCTGCCTGGGTGATGTCTGACGGTGATCCCTGGTACTTCCACCTAGCCTCTTTGGCAGGTTCCCGCCGGGGGGCGTCTGCTGGACAGGCGGAGGTGTATATCGCAGACCACGAGGCAGTGGTCTGTGTTGTGAGAGATTGCATGTGGTAGGACCCTGGTGTCCATGGTGGTACGGAAGCGTTGACTAACGAGGACTAGGTCAACTGCGGTCCTCGTCCGCCCAGTGTTGGATTACCATGTAGTAGACTGTGAGGGTGTGTGGGGCAACATGGAGTATGCCACAAAGAGTCTGTGCTCCATGCAGAGCTAGAGGCATCGTCTTCCATTGTCGTTAGGGCTGAGGAAGGGGAACGGGTATTGAGGTCATGCCTGGCGTCTGCGTCCCTGTAGCGTTGGCTGAGGGTCTTGGGCGGGGTGGCTGTTGAAGATAGTGGCCAGGAAAGCTTGGGCGTGGAATCTTGAGGTGGCAAGTTCAGATGCTGCTGTAGAATCTAGGGCAGAGCCGCTGTCAACGGGGAACAGAGTGTCCATGGCTGGCGGGGTGGGGTCATCACCGGGCTCATATGCTGCCCCAATGGGTCTGGGGGGACGAGCTGACGTTGCCTTAAAGAATGTGCCATATCTGCCTACCACTTGTGGCCATGTCTCCCGGTCATTCCCCACTCGTGCGTTGAGGTCTCCTAAGATGAAGACACAGTGGCTCGTGGGAATGGCCCAGAGGGTGGCTGTGAGTTGAAGGTAGAAGGCTTCCTTGTCTCGTGGGTGTGCTGCTTCCGTAGGTGCATATGCCACGACCAGTGTGACTATGACTAGGCCGTTGAAGCATAAGGACATGTGCATGAGGAGGTCGCTGACGGCTGTGAGTTGTCCCATCACGTGTTTCTGCAGCCTTGGGTTGGTCATGAGGCCTACTCCTCACACGTGGTGGGCCAGGTGCCCTGACCAGTGGTATGACCACCCTGGGCTCCAAGGAGGGGGCGTGAGCCTGAGCTCGTCTGTCTTACCTCCTGGAGGCCGCAGGCGTGTACTCCTGCCCTCTCTAGGTCAAGGCTTAGGAGGTCTGCGTCCCCTTGCTTCCACAAGGTGGTGGCGTTGAGTGTTGCCTGTCTGGTCCCGGCTCGTCGGTTGAGGGCCGAGGGGGTGCGGGGGGTGAGGGGTGCATGTGTTGTGGTGGTGGTGGTGGGACCAGGTGGGGGTTGTTGGGTAAGTGTGGAGGCTTGGTGAGGGGAGAGCTCCGTGGCGTGAGGGTTGAGGGGTAGGGGGGGGGGGGGGGGGGGGGGTCAGGGGCGTGGGGGGGGGGGGGGGGGGGGCGTTGCTAAGGGGGGGCTGTACTGTCTCTTCTAGGTTGGGTTGTCTAGTTGACTCATTGCTAGGTGTTCTAAGTGGTGTGTTATTACTGTGGGAGTCTGGCCAATTGTTGGCGCGGGGGTGGAGGCAGCCTGCCTAGCACCGGCCCAGGTGGGAATCAGTACTTGGGGGTACTGGCTCCTGCCTGCAAGGCTCTATGTGGGCCCTAAGGAGGGGTGGGGGGGTGGGGTCCGGGGTGGTTGCTTGCTAAAACCTGTTTATAATTACAATCATATTCATCTTAACATTGTTGTCTGTGGGGGTGCTTTTTGATTGTTCTGTTGAGGTGAGCAACAGAACCTTTCCTCCTATCATATCACTGTAAGCCCATCAAGTTACCAATTAAATGCAAGCTACTTTCACGCATCCAGGATTTTTTGCGCTTTGTTAGTTTCCAGTTCATAAAGTGTTCTTATAATCAGCCCTTTCTGATGATGTGCCGAGGTCGGGCAGGCTCATTAACCCTATCTGGCCACCCCTGGACTGTTATAAACACACACACACACACACACACCTTCCGCATGTAGGAAACTAGATGGTCTTAATTTCCCGGAGAAGGTGTCGAAGGCCCAGATCACTGATGCGCTGCTCCTCAAGCTGTTCAAGACCACTGACAGGGACAAGGTCGAGGGGATGGTTGAGCAACATAAACAAGAGAATGGCAATGCGATGAGCGAAGAGTGGAAGGCCCTCCTAAAGAGGAATGTGAATCCAATGCCTGAGGTGGGTGACTGGAGGGGGGGTAGATTGGTGTTTGAGTTGGGGATGTAGGGTTTGGCAGTGTTTTTTGTTTCAAGTTCATGTAGGTCAGCTGGTGCTAAATAGCAAAATGTGGGACGCAAGCCTAATTACAGGGCGGTCGCGTAGCACCCGTCCTGTAGAGCGAAGCTCAGCGCGAAGCGCAGCCTGCTCAAGGGAGATTTTGTTTTAGGGGTCCCTAACGAAACATGCATTTTGCACATCGATAATCTATGTTTTACACGTTTGTTACAACTTTGTCAAGCCTCTGAATTGTGCAGAAATGTAATCACAAGTTTTGTACTACAACATAGCCCAAAAATTCCAACAAACCTGATACATACCCATTAAGTCGCTATCAATACTCATTCCTTGCGTAGCATAAGAAAAGGGTATGCTGCCTCATCCTTAGCTACCCCACCCTCAGCTACTTCATCCTGCGCTGCTTCACCCTCAGCTACCATATCCTCAGCTACCCCACGCTCAGCTACCTCATCCTGCGCTGCTTCACCCTCAGCTACCATATCCTCAGCTACCCCACGCTCAGCTACCTCATCCTGCGCTGCCTCATCCTCAGCTACCTCATTCTGCGCTGCTTCACCCTCAGCTACCATACCCTCAGCTACCCCACGCTCAGCTACCTCATCCTGCGCTGCCTCATCCTCAGCTACCTCATCCTGCGCTGCTTCACCCTCAGCTACCATATCCTCAGCTACCCCACGCTCAGCTACCTCATCCTGCGCTGCCTCGTAGCATAACAAAAGGGTCTGATTGGTCATATCACATCATGGCACATGTGATACTATCAACTGTGGTGGCTCACGCAAGACACACATACACACAAGACACACACACACACAAACACAATAACTCTCCTCATCACACCTGTCTTCTGTGTTGGTCTAACCTCTTCTGGCATGGCCTCGACCTCCGCCTTATCAATTTCCCTAAGGCAAGGCCTAGCCATCAACACAGGGGCGGGCAGCGCAGGCGCGTGCAGTTTAGTACAGTCGAGTTTGCTCATGCCTCTAGCCTTTGCAACAATCAATCAACCAATCAACCATCAGTCAAACAAAGTAACTTAGGACTCGGTCTCTAGATTGTACATGTGTACTGTCTTGTCCTGGGTACTTGCATGGGTCACTCTCATATTTCTGACTTGGCAATTTTCACCAGGGGTCTAACCAGGGTTGGGCCTGGACTAGCCCAGGCCCAACCCAGGTGACAAAGGTGGGACGGAGGGCTGAAATCACTTCACTGGCGTTGCAAACAGCGTTAGGCCCATTCCAGGGGAAACTCATATTCCTGAGCATCGCACTGGCTTCACATTGAGTTTCTCAATTTGCGTCGCACAATAAACACCTTCGGGGTTGAGGGGGGTTGGGGGGGGGGTAAGCGCTTCTTGTTTTGGCTACACATATGAGCTTATAAGACTAGAAGCCTGGAGAAGAAAATCAATTTGCCACATCTGATATATGCTTACCAGAGTATACCACATAATGTTTGAATTGTGACTCACGCCCTGACAAAAATATACATGAGACGGCATGTGGAAGTAGCATCCCCCAAGCTCTACCCACCTGAGGGCTAGGGGCTGGCTATGCGTGTGAATGCCACACATTGAAAGTCACTCATTAGCATCAACTCCCTGCCAGTACTGCCCCAAGTATACTAAAGTACTGCATGAATACAAATAAGAGTGATTTCACACCTGTGTGACCACAACCAACGCCACAGGGTCTAGACTTGCCTAAAAGGAGAGCGCAAGTGGATGCTCAGTACCAACGCTACAAATATGTGGAGTTCAAATCAGGCCGTGACGGTAAAAAGCTTGAAAGGCCATATCTGGGCCATGTCCAACTCTACCCAAAGGAGCGAGCTGAGCTACCAGAGAGTCTTCGGGCTGGTGCTTCCAAGGAGAAAATAAAGGTAACATGATGCTGGTGATCTCTGGTGTTAGGATTGGATAGGATGATATTCCAACTTCCATAATTTGTACATAAATACCGGTATAATTTGGTACATGATATGGTTGTATTATTGTATTTCTATTGCAGTGCCCGTGTGGATGTTGGCCACACTTGCATTGGGGTGGGTTAGTTATATAACAGGTTATACCTTTGCCCTCCCCCCCCCCCCCCCCCCCCCCCACACACACACACACACACACACAAACACACACACACACACATACGATCAGAGTGATTTCTGGATGATGATTTCTTCCAAGAAGAAAAGACAGGAAACATGATGATGGTAATCTCCGGTGTTAGTACTGGATACAGTGATGACACATCCAATAGCTTGATGCTGCTGATTACTACTAATTGCGATACTTATGATTGTTCCAACTTCTATAATTGTATCTTGTAATTTAATACATGATACAATTGTATTATTAAATTACTAGTGCTGTGCCGGTGTGGAAGTTGGCTGCACTTGTTTTGGGGTGAGTTGGTTGGACCCTATGGGGCTAAGACCTATGCGATGGGTTTGCCAAACGGAGCTGATAATGTTTTTTGTGTTCCGATTTTGCACATTTTGATGTAAACGCCGGTTCAAATTAGCCGGTTAAACTGTCCTTCCTCACATGTAAGGGGCCCGTGCTCAATTCTCGCAGGGGATGGATTCCATGATGAGTTGCATTCCATGTATTTCCCTCCTGTCCTGTGCACTCAATCTGGGGAGCATGTCTACGATTTCCCCTACAAACATTTGCATCTCCATGCCTCTCGCAGCTCATTGCATCAGCTCATTGTGCACGACAAGGAAATCTGCTGTTTCTCACTAGTACCTGCAGGTTGCGCAATAGCAAGTGTAGCCTTGGGAGTTGCTGCACCTGCCTCAATGGAACTTTTTGCCTTACAGGCCACCAAGTTTAATAATCATGCCATTTGCACAAACATTACACAGTCAAGCAGAATGCATTATGCAAGAACTAATGAGTAACGAATGAAATATTGGTGCGTAATAGTCGTGCTATATTAATTCTTGACTCCCCAAATATTGAATTGTACGGATGAGTAAGCACCTGCTTGTGCTGCCACTGCTAATTGACGAACATGACACGACCCCTGGTGCAAGTTTATATTTTATTCCACAAACGTTTTGCGCAGGCGAGTGTGTATACACAATAGCCATTAGAATTCCTGGCGATGAAAATTATGAGTAGTATGAAAAAAGACAGCAAGACCCCCTGGGCCAACTGGGCATGGAAGTCTCAAGAAAGTCAAACAAGTTACACCACTTATCACGCCATCTACCATGGCTAAGGCAATGCGATGGCAGGGTGAGACGACAAACGAAGTGCGTATGCGTGAAACGAATGAAAGAAACGTTTGTAGGCTGAGAAACACGGGTGGTTGTTCTTATTTACCACGGCTAGCTGGATGTGACGGTTCGGAGGGACAAGACGACCACGATGTTTGTAAATCATATATATGTATATATATATGAGATTGTGAGGACAGTCGCCCCCGGGATCTTCACCCTGGCTTGCCTCATTTTTGTATAGCTATAAAAGTTATACCCGTTTTGCATGATTATTTTATCAATTTTTCAACTTCTGTTGTGCAGGCAATCTCCACAAATACCTTTGAGACTGCTGAGGAAGCTGCCAAGGCCGTGGACAGGTGGGTGCCTGCACTGCTCTTCTTTCCTGCTATGGCTCAAGGGCGGGAATGATTTGCTGCCTAGAAGCTGCTACACATAGCCCCCCCCCCCCCCCCCCCCCCCCCCCCCCCCCCCCCCCCCCCCCCAAAAAAAAAAACAGTGTGGGCTTGTGAGTTTGCATGCAATGTTGTGTATCCCCCCTTCCCCGCCCCTCTTCCGACCCATTCCCCTCCTGCCCACACTCCTAACCACCACCCTGACTCCCCTGTCCCTGCTAGGTTGTCGTACAAGCTCGGGCGACACAGCTCCATCAACTTCCCTTTCTCAGAGGAGGAGAGGGCTGGGCTGGACAGCATCAGGATGGAGGAGCTCATTGCAAGCTTCAGGCAGGCTAGCCACAAGAACAAGCAGGAAACTAGTGTTTATAGGTATGGGGTTGGTGTGTGTGGTGGATGGGGTGGATGGTTGGATGGAGCGTATAGGGGAGCTTGTGTGGATACCAAACAGTTTCCACCCTGCACCCTTGACCCGAGCACGATCATAGAAATATTCAAAACACTCAAGTGGCCAAAATCAAAGAGTTTCAGCATCCTTCGAATATGGTTTGAGTTGTGGATCCCTTGAAGGTTGATGAGGTTTGACAATTCAACCGCACTGCAGGGGCGTTTGCTGGAACAAAGCTAGTGAGAGATGGCGTGTTCAAATTGTGCGCCGCAATGAACGGACCCAAACATACATTGGCTCCTTCACTGATGAAGTAGAGGCCGCCCTAGCATATGATGCCGCCGCCGTTGCTCTAGGGTAAGTCCCCCTCCCCCCTACCCACCCCCCCATGACCTCCATTGAACTCCCTCCTTCCTCTCTCTCTATCTCCTCCTTGTCCCCCATTGCTGTAGGGTAACACCCTCCCCCAATCCCTCATCTCTCCCCCCTCCCTGTCTTACATTGAAGTTCCTACCACCGTGTAGTGTCGCCATGTACTAGATTCAAATGGATAAGACAATATTAATTGTTACTGCTACAGCCAAAAATGGCGAGCAGCCTTAAGGCTGAAGCCATGCAATCATACATACTTGAACCCTCTTGTAATTACGATTAAATTGAAGTCAAATTAACGTTTCTGTGTGGAAATGCCTCGACTTTAATTTTGGGGTGAGCAACAGAACCTTTCATCCTGTCATTTCCCTGTATGCCTATCAAGTTACCAATTCAATGCAAGCTACCTTCAAACATCCAGGATTGTTTGTTTCTTTGTGATAGTTGGTTTCCAGTTCATAGAGTGTTCTTATAATCAGCCCTTCCTGATAATTTCCCCAGCTTGGGCAGGCTCCTTAAGCCTATCTGGCCACCCACACTAATGCAAGCACACATTCTGCATCCAGGATAACATATGGTCTTAATTTCCCCGAGAAGGTCTTGGAGGCCAAGATCACTGACGCGCTGCTCCTCAAGCTGTTCAAGACCACTGACAGGGACAAGGTGGAGGAGATCGTTGAGCAAGAACAAAAAGAGAAGGGCAATGCAATGAGCGAAGAGTGGAAGGCCCTCCTCAAGAGGAGGTCGAATCCAATGCCTGAGGTGGGAGACTGGAGGGGGGGGCATGGCTTGGACTCGGGTTCGAGTTTGGATTTGGGGGTGTTATGGGTTGGGGGTTGGATTGGGGGGTGGGGGGGGCACTTCTTGTCTTAGCTAGCAGCATATAGAAATAGAAGTCTTAAAGTTGAGATAATTGTAGGTAATAGAACTTATTTTTATATAATGTAGATTAATTTACTCACTTTTTTCCCGCCAATTGAAATGGGACTTAGTGGGTATTTGCATTGTACAACAGGTATCACATCTACATAATTTCAATTTACTCATTTGTCATGAAGGAATATTACTATATTGTTTCCATCGTCCTCTGTCGATTTACGTCCACTATCAGCGATAAAGACGACAATTAAAGGGAATTTACCTAGACCTCAGGTGTGTTCTTGCTACTAATTCTACTCATTTTTTACTTGTGGGGGCTAGTTTAACTCCTGTGGTTCAGGCTACCTGACATTAATGAGGGCAGTGAGAGTACAATATTCAGAAACACTGTACAGACGCATCCGAAATTTTGTTGTCTTAGTCGTAATCGTACGATTACTGTAGTTGTACGATATTGTATGTAGAATCCCTACATACATACATATATTATATATATAGCCTGTGTGGCCGTTGGCCACCCCTCACCCCTACCCACCCACCCAGGTCCGGGTCCTAGGCCCTGGTCTGGGTTTCAAAACAGGTTACACCCTGTTATGTACCCCCCCACCCACCCACACACCCTCACACACAAACACCCTCTCTCCCTTCACATACATTATTATTTACATACATTATTTCCCCTTTGCAACTGGAAATATACATCGCATGCCCCTTCCTTTCCCTACTCTAGATACCACCCCACGAAGGAAATACACAATCCCCTGCTTTCCCCTTAAAATTGAAATTGAAATTGAAAATTGTTACATCCGTGTAATACAGTTACTCACAGGACGTGAAGTTAAGGACACCATAGCGTAAGAGCTAGCTATAGTCACCGTAGGACCACCTTAGTAAAAAAGAATCCCCATCGATGCCCGCACGGGCAAGCACCGGGACCACATTGTGCCAGTGCAACTTACTACGGGGGTTTTTCACCCCGGTTGGGAAGCACCAGCACAATGTAGCTGGCAAGACAAAAACTGAGGGGGGGCACGGTCTGTGTGCTAGTCCCCAGGTATCATCATGGGGTGTGCCTCCATAACACGGCGGCACTGTAAAACACTCTGAAAGCTAGAAATAGAGTGGGAGTGGACTGTGTCCGCCAGTTTAAGGGCACACAATCTGTTTAGTCCAAGGGTAGTCATTGAAGTCAGAAAAGAGGTTGGGATGGTACCCATTGTTCCAATAGTGATGACTACATAGTGAACAAGGTATCCAGCCGATTGAAGGCCATTCACCAGGCTAGCATGCTGGGCATATTTGGTGATAAACTTGGTAGCATGGTTGGTATCAGAGCAGAAACCAAGCTCAATAAGCCAACTTTCTGTATCTTTTAGGATGGAAGGAGAGTCTATGTCAGGTAGGATGGCAAGATCAGGTCTCATTCTCCTCCAGGCCTCTTCAGCAATAGATGAAGGGCGTAGCCAGTCAGGGAGGCGTTTGCCTAAGACCCCCCTGGGGAGGTCCTCTTCCTTGCCAGCGTCCATAATCATTATGTGTGAGCCGAGGTCGACAGTGCAGATGGCCTTGTGGATGAGTCGCACTGCGGCGTCATGTCTCTTGATATAGAGCCCCTTGAAAGTCTGGTGTGAGCAGCCCGCCAGAATGTGGCCCGCTCCGTCCTCACAGATGCGGCATATGGGGCAAAGAGGGTTTGTGGGCGGGTGGGTGTTGTTAATATAAGGAAGTTTCCACCGATATGCAAGTTTACGATTCCACAGTCGACCCCAGCGGGCTTTAAGGATGTGGAATTTAGTTTTATGTTGGATAAGGGTAGAGGGACCAAAATTATTACTTGCATGAGGAAGTTGGTGAGGAGTGTTATCAGCCCCGGTGGTTACACAAATCCCTTTAAGCGGGTGTTGGCCAGGGTGGCAGCTAGTGGGTAGGTTGGAGCTGATGCCCTGTGTGAGGTTAGGTGCTATGATGCGTGGGGGGATAAAAAAAAAAAAAAAAAAAAAAGATAACGCCTGGAGGGGCGTGGTGTTAGGGGGACCCTCCCGTACGCCGCAGCTGGGGAAAGTCACCATGGCAGACATAGTAAGTGTCACCCTCCAGGCGGGAGGGACTCCTTCATGCGACGTGTGGCAAGAATGCTGGTACAGGAGGCGATAGATTCCCTGTGCAGCTTAGAGATGAGTTTGTCTACGTGTTCGCGACTGATCCCTAAGGTGGAGAGATTGGTAATAGTTGTGATTGGTATGGTACCAGTGGTACCTATGGTGAAGACTAGGTAGTGGACAAGGAATCCTTGTTGTTGAAGGATACGTTGGAGCTCCTTATGCTGAACGCTCTTTTCCTGGAATTTGATGTGGTGGTTAGTGTCTGAGCAATAGCCCAGTTCAACTAGGTAGGCTTTTCTTGGTTTGGATTCGTCGTCAATGAGGAGGAGATCAGGCCTGTATTTATCCCATGTGGCTTGGGGAAGATCAGGGGGTTTGAGGGTGGTTGGGGGTCTCGTGGGAATGTCGGATGTCGCTTCACAAGTACCTGCATCCATGTACATGGGGAGAGCCCCCAGAGCTCCTTTGGCTACTGCCTTTTGGATGAGTTGGACCGCCTTATTATGTCTGTTGATATACATTCCTTTGAAGACAGGGTGGCTGCACCCAGCAAGAATATGGCCAGCTCCGTCCTGTGCTTTGCGACAAAGAGGGCAGTTATCATCAGAGGGGGGGCTAGTGCTGGTACCATAGGGGCGTTTGTATCTGTACGCCAGTTTCCTAGTCCATAAGCGTCCCCACCTAGCCTTGTGGATTTGTATTTTTGCCACCATTTGATGTCGGTGGATTGCCAGAAACGATTACTAGCCTGAGGGAGGAGGAAGGGGTTGGCTTGCTCCCACATGGAGGAGTATATGCCCGTGGTGTTGGCATGCCCAGTGTGCAGGGGGGTGGGGAGGTTAGCCTTGATACCTTTGTTGAGATTGTTGGCCGGGTGCCGGGGGGGCTGGTCCCCATTAATAGATTTGGGGGGGCTGGACAGACGGCCAATGCATGTTGAGGTGCGCATGTTCCCCTGTTTTAAACTGGTCCAATTACATGTATCCTGTCGTCGCTTCTTTCGCGAGCGTGTCTGCCTCGTCATTCCCTACGATTCCTGAGTGAGATCGGACCTTAAGCAGGCGTGTGGTAGCAGCAGCGTTGTGTCTGTTGATAATGTGGATGGCGATGTCTTGCAGGAGGTCGCGGTGTTTGTTTTTCCCGTGTCCTGCTGGGATGGTAAATGTGCAGGTTAATAAGCTGCAAGGAGCATAAGCTGTCGGAGTAGATGGTGAGTTCTTCATCTATTTCGGAGTGTACGAGTGCTTGTTGGATTGCCACGAGTTCGGCGCGATTGATGTCGGCAGTGATGCCCTGTCCGCCAGGGTCTATGCGGAGGCAACGTGCAGCGGCCCTGGGGGAGTATATACGCCTGCCCCTAGGCGTAGGACGCCGTCTTTGTCTTCCATCTGTGTATAGAGCGAGGCCTGGTGCTTGTAGGATAGCATGTGTGCACGGGAGCACGGGGGGTGTTATGGGTTTGGGGGTCTATCTGCATGGGGGTGGGTTGTTGTGCCCAGGTCTTAAGGAGGGAGCTAAGTGCCTTGGGTAGGTGGGTGGTAGGACGGCCCAGTTGGGAGGGGGGGGGACCTGGTCGTGGGATGGAAGTGGCCCCCATGTCCCTCATGGTTTGGGGCCCATGTGGTGGGTGGGTTTGTGGAGGTACTTGGCATGGCCAGCTGGGTTTGAGATGGCAATGAGTTTGTAGGTTCCTCTGTGTCTCTTGGCAGGGTTGAGTTTGCCCCCCGTCCAGATTAGGGAGGGGGTGAGGGGTTTGGCCTTGGGAGGCAGAGTGGCTAGTTCCATAGCCCATGGGTGATTTAGGAGGGCGTTATGGGCATATGTGGGTTTGTGTGGGACCAAGAGGATGGTGCGCGCGGGAATATCTAGGGTGTGAGCATGTATGGCACTGCCTAGTGCCCATCGACAGCCTTGTGGGCCTCTTCAGGGTTCTGGCTGGTGAGGTGTGTGTTTCCCCCGTACCAAGGTTGGGTGTAGCAGTGGGGTCCTAAGCCAAACAGTTGGCCAATGGGGGTGGGGGTGTTGCCCATGGGAGGTGGGGACTCATTAGGAGGGGTGATGTGTCAAGGTCCGTTGTCATCCCCAGGGTGGACATAGCTTGTGTATGGCAGGGGAGACATTGGAGATGGTAGTGTCTTTGTGCTGCGATAGGAGGGGTGCTACGTCTCCAGCGAAGGTTCCTGTGCTGTGGAGGGTCCAGAGGTGGGAGAGTGTGCCTTGGTGGTATGGTATCTGTGGTGGAGGAGGTGGAGTTGGGAGAGGGGTATATGACTGACACATTGGCCTGTTGGTGAGTAGATGTAGGTGGTGTCTCCGTTGTTGAGTTGGGGGGGAGGTGGTGGTACCTGTCATTCAGGGTACCAGCCTGTATGTGGTATTTGCCGGGGGGGTGGATATCCCAGTCTGGGTGGTGGTCTGCCGTGTTAATGATGAGGTTTTGCCTGAGTTCGCTGTACCATTTGGCATCAAACTCTCCCCCTCCGCCCACTGTCCTTGTTGTTGGAGGGTTAGTGAGGTGGAGGTCTTGCCTGGGTGGAATGGAGGGGGGGGGGGGGCTTTGGGGGGTAGTTTCAGTGTTGTAGGCATGGAGGAGTTCCTGAAATCTGGTGGGACCAACCAGCAGGGTGATTTGTTCCTCTGTGAGATGGACGGGGACCAAGTGACCACAATGGAGGTGGCAGAGGAGTAGGAGTGGGAATGCACGGGGAGGCCAGCAGATATGTAACAAGGGAGATGGTGCAGAGAATGGTGCATGGGGCTTTCTGGACCCTCCAATATCTGTGATGGGGGGTTTCTCGAGGTTCGTTAGCCTTCCTCTTTTGGGCTCTGAAGCCCAGGAGGTGGGTCAGCTGTGTTGGTTGCCATATAGGAGGTGGAGGAGCTTGGCTGGGGTTGGGGGAGCAAGAAGGTCTGGGGTAGTGACAGCATGCACCAGGTCGTCAGGGGAGCTGTTTCTTACGGATGCTGTGGTGTTTGTAAGTAGGAGGCGTCAGTACATTTGTGGGTGTCATTTCTGATGAATTGCATTCTGGCAGTCCAAGCAATCTTGGGGTCAGTGCTCCAGGCTTGAGCATACGTGGTGGGGTGAAGATAGGACTCTCTGGCCCACCACATGTGTGCATTGGAGGCAGGGATCTCCTCGATATTATGCGTGGGGGGCTGTGCTGTGGTTGGGGTAAGGATGCCGGCATTGGGGTTCAAGGGTCGGGGCAGTACGGGGGCGGTGTCCCAGTTGTTAAGGTGGTGGCTGATAGTATATGTGGAGAACTTGGTAATGTGCCGTTGGGGGATGCGTAGGTGGATGGGGAGGGTCCTCGATGCCAAGGGCAGGGGGCTGTGACAGGAGTAGGGTTGAGGTGGGCTTCCAGGTGGGGGTGGAGAGCACAGGTGTAGGCTGAGTCTGTTGAGGGCAACTTTATGCCTAGTGGAGACTCTTGTGCCATAGGTGTGTGAGAGGGTATTGGATGGGATGATTGTGGTCCCATCAGGGCTCACAATGTCAGCTAGGGAAGTAATGCCCAAGGGGATGAGGGTTTTGCTACAGTCATAGGGTAGGTGATGCAGGTTTAATACACGTGGTGATGAGTCTGAGACATTGAGAGGGGTGGCGCCTTTCGGTTTGGCAGTGGTGAGGATTTGGTGCCTTTACTATGTATGAGGGCCAGGGCTTGTTTCATGAGGGGTCTCCAGTTTAGGGTGAGGCTAACCGGCACCCCTAGATACTTGTATGGTTCATTGGGGGGAAGGTATGTAGCCCATGTGTCGTTAATGAGGATGGTGTTGTGGAGAAGTTTGGTTAGGGCCTTGTGGTTGGTGGGATCCTTGGGGTGGGAGCCATGCAATATGCCAGTGATTCATGCATTTACCCCCGTTAAGAGGAATCCCAGACCAAGTACTGAATTGTTGCACTTTAAGGTATTGTACCTTGAGGTTGTTCTGCTGTGTTTAGTGACCACACTGGTGTCATCAGCATATCCTAGACTACCTGTTTTATCTTGGTCAGTATTGGATGTTGAGGTTATGCCTTGCTTGTATCCTCTTCCCCCGGCTTGTAGCCATCTGAGGAGAGGTTCGATGAAGATGATGAAGAGTAGGGGGGAGAGGGTGTCACCTTGGATGGTGCCTCTTGTGATTTGAATGGGTTTGCCTTGGGTGTTGTTGAGGTACATGTGGGTGGTAGCCCCGTTGTAAATTCCTTTCAACTGTTTCAATGACATCTACCGGGATTCCAAGGTCATACATAGTTTGGAGCAGCTTGTCATGGTCCACCATATTAAAAGGCAGATGAGAAGTCAAAGTAGGCAGCAAACAGGTCTCTTTTTGAGGTGAGCCGCATCCTCGATGTCATGTAGGAGGTGGGTGAGCTGCCTATGGGTGCTTCTGTTCTGTCTGAATCCCTCTTGGGAGTCACTGAGGACTTGGTATTGGTCCAAGTATTTGGACATCACTGTTGTAACCATGTTAGTCCACAATTTACCCATCGTGTTGTTGAGGCCAATAGGTCTGTAGTGGTTGGCTTGGGTGGGGTCTCCTTTCTTGTAAAGCATGAATGGTGTTGGAGGTCTTCCAGCAAATGGGGGTGTAGCCGGTGATCCACATAAGCCCAAACATTTTATGTATGGTGTGGTGCCAGACCAGGGAGGGCAGGTTAGGAGTTCATTGGGGATTCCGTCTGGGCTAGCCTGTTTGGCTTTTGCTACGTGTTGGATGCATGTTTGGTAATTAGAGAACTCCATGAGGTAGGGTAGGATGGGTTGGAGTGTTGGTGGGGTTGGGCCTTGGTTTCTAGGGAGAATGTGTCCTAGCAGGAGGCCCATGGAGGGGGGGGCGGTCTGTCTGTCTTGGGGTAGGTATTTGCCGGTGCAGCACGTGTGGTGAGGGGGGGGCCATCATGTGTCCCATGTGCTCCCCCAAGATGTCCAGAGGTCATTAGTGGACGTTTTGTGTTGGCCAGTGGTGGGGTCTTGGAGGGTCTGGGGTGACGTCGGATTCTCAGAGGTTTGAAGATGTTTCTGTGGGCTTGTTTAGGTTTGTTGGATAGTTGGGTCAATGAAGGCCTGCTTTGCCAGTGGCGGTAGCTGTTTGTCTGCTGTTCGTGAGAATTCTAACGGAGGGCAGGGAGGGCCTCATCGAGGGATATATTGATTGCAGCCAAAGAGGAGGCATGGTCTGAGGCAAGCTGGATATGGTGAAGGTGTTAGGATGGTTATGGCATGTTTCTAGGAGAGTAGAATGGGCGGGTGTGAGGATAGGAGTTGGGGTCGGTGGTTAGGGAGTTTCCTGTACGTCTTAAGTTGTTGGATTGGGAGTTGATTTTGGCGTGGGCTTTGCTCTTCTTTCGTCAAGGAAGTGCCCCGGGATTTGGTTTTCTGGTGGGCAGGTGTCAAACATAGTGGCGCGGTCCCCTAATAGGTTCCATAATCTGTGCTGAGATGATACGAGTCTAATCCTTTTGCAAGGAGAGTGTGTTTGACTTGGTGGAGGTGGGAGTGGAGGGAGGGGGAATTGGTCTCAATGAGGTTGGTGGCATGGGTTACCAACAGTCCCTGATTGGTTTGGGTCGTGTCATGAAGAAGGGTAGGAATGCGTTTCTTCATGGCCTTATAGTGGAGTCATGGAGGCCTGGCTGACGGCGTGGGACTAGTTTGGGGATAGGAGGAGGGGGTGTGTCAGTCAAAGTCAGGGGTATGGGAAGGTAAATAGGGGGATTAATTGGTGAAGGGGCCAGTGGTTAAGGTATCCTCCGACATCCTGGTCTTTAACTAATATGGTGTGGAGCGGGGGTTGGGGCAAGGGGGGAGATGAGGATGTCATCCAATTCGTTGTGGTGATCGAGGTTTCCTTCGGTGAGAAAATGGAACGGTGGATTGGCTCTAGTGTGAAAGGGTTGGGGCGTGGTGGAGGTGGGAGTTGAGTTGGGAGCACATAGATATGGGGGGAATCTCCACATGGGTGTGCGAGGAGTTTGGAAAGGGGGGCAGTAGATATTGTGTCAGGGGATTTACCCCGTGTTATAGTTATATCTGGTGGAGGAAGGGTCATCGCGGCCTTACCGCTAGGATGGCAGCCCGGTTCATTTCCAAGATCCTGTTGGGAGCGTACTTTGCAAAGGGGGTGAGTGAGCCATGGACAATACGTTGAATAAGGTGAGATTGGATTGAAGTGTAAAAGTTCAGCATGTAGGGAGCGCGTGGCTTGTGGTGGGATCATTGCATCACTTTTTGGTTAATGAGTTGAAGGGGTAACAGAGACTGTGTTACAGTTGTTGGAGGGTGAGGTTGTTTCGTATGGAATGTTAATATGGCTTGCGAATTGCACTAGGTGATTCTTTGTTAGTCCTGGTGCCCCCCTGCCAACCTGGGTTGATTGGTGTTGTAGCTCTATTTCCCCTTCATCTCCCTACCCACAAAATCCCCCAACCCCCTGACACAAAATCTCTCTTTCACTCCTGCATCCACCTACCCACACACATGCAGCCATTCAACATTGACTCTTCACTCCCTCCTCTCACCAGAAGGCACAGATAAGCCATCAGCCCTTATCCCTACTATACCTCTGCTCATTGCTGTGCCCCCACCCACCACCAACCCTGCACACAAGCAGACAATCCCAACCCACTCAAAGCCAGACCACACAGTATCCTGAACTTCTACATGACCCTCCCCCCCCCCTCCCCCTTTACCAAGCACACCACAACACACACACATCCCAAACACCTCCCCCCCCCCCCCTCTCCCCCTCCACCAGCCATCTCTACACAGGGTGGGGCCACATCAACCCTCCCATCCCACTCCTTCCCCAACCCGCCAACACACCACACCACCCCACTTCCCTTTCACTACCTCATCCCCCTTTGCTCCACGTGTCTGGTTTATATGTACAGAAATACAAAGTGCTGTTCAGGAGGGCAGCGACACTACCCAGTCCAAAGACTCTGGCACGCTTTTAACTGACCGCTTCTT
>JACBWV010000364.1:1550933-1651121 GCA_013435795.1 Chlamydomonas sp. ICE-L
CATTTTCTTTGGTTTGGATTCGGCGGAGTTACCCCACACACATGACACAGGTGTGATCAGGCCGATTTATCCCAAGTGGCATGCGGGAATGCCATCAGGGGTGTGTTGCGTGGTGTGTTGGGTGGGGTCTCGTGGCAATGTCGGATACGCTTCATCAAGTGCCTGCAATCCATGTACTTGGGGACAGCCACACAAGCTCCTCTGCACGGCACCTTGTGGGATGAGTTAGACCGCCTTATTTGTCTGTTCATATACATTCCTCTATGAAGACACCTGTGGCTACACCCACAGAGAATTTGATCGGCTCCCGCTCCGTCCCTGTGCTCTTGCGAACAAAGAGTGCAGTTATCACTCAAAAAAGAAAGGGGCTAGTGCTGGTACCCCATAGCGGGTTTGTATCTGTATCAGTTTCCTAGTCCATAAGCGGTTCCCCTACCTGGCCTTGTGGACTTTGTATTTTTGCCACGCATTTGACAGCTCGGTGATTGCAGAAACAGATTACTACCTTGAGGGAGGAGAAGGGGGTTGGCCTTGCCCCACATGGAGGAGTACACAGCCCGGACAAATGTTGGCATTCTCAGTGTGCAAGGGGGGGTGGGGTTAGCCCTATGATACCCTTTGGTGAGATTGTTGGGGCCGGATGCCGGGGCGGGCTGGTCCCCCATTAATAGATTTGGGGGCTTGGCAACGCCATGCATATTGTGTGGCGTTGGTCCCGTGTTTTTAACTAGCCCAATTACACTGTATCCTGTCGTCGCTCTACTCTTTCGCGAGCGTGTCTGCCATCGTCATTCCCTATGACCTTCCTGAAGTGAGATCGGCCCTTAAGCAAGGCGAATAGTGGGAGCGCAGCGTTGTTGTGCTGTTTGATACTGTTAGAAAGATGGCGATGTCTTGCAGGAGGGGGGGTCGCGGTGTTTGTTGTTCCCTGTCCTGCTCTGGGTGGTAAATGGTGCAGTTATAGCTCGCAGGAACATAGCTGTCGGAGTAGAATGTGAGTCTTCAATCTATTCGAGTGCAATGAGTGCTTGTTGATAGCACACAATTTCGCGCGCGATTGATGTCGGCAGTGATAGCCCTGTCCGCCAGGGTCTATGCGGAGGCACCGTGAGACACAGGCACCTGGGAGAGTATAAACAAACGCTCACCCCTAGGCGTAGGACGCCGTCTTTGTCTATTAGTGAAACAATTCCATCTGTGTATGAGGCGAGTCCTGGTGCTTGATAGGCTAGCAGGTGTGCCGGGAGCACGGCGTGTTATGGGTGGTGGGGTCCTATCTGCATGGGGTGGGTTGTTTGTGTCCCAGGTCTTAAGGAGGGAGCTAAGTTTGCCCTTGGGTAGGTGGGCTGGTAGGAGCCCAGTTGGGAGGGGGGGGACCACTAGTCGTAAGGGATGGAAGTGCCCCCATGTCCTCATGGTTTTGGCCCATGTGGTGGGTGGTTTGGTGGAGGTACTGGCATGCCAGCTGGGTTGAATGATGGCAATGATTTGTAGGTTCCTCTGTGTCTCTTGGCAGGAAATTAGTTTTCCCCCCTCCAGATTGGGAGGGGTTGAGGGGTTGGCCTTGGGAGGCAGACACGTGGCTAGTTCCATAGCCCATGGTGATTTAGGAGGGCGTTTATGGGCATAATGTGGGTTTTGTGTGGGACCAAGAATGGTGCACGCGGGTAATATTAAGGTGTGAGCATGTATGGCACTGCCTAGTGCCCATCGAACAGCCTTGTGGCCTCTTCAGGGTTCTGGCTGCTGAAGTGTGTGTGTCCCCCGTACACCAGGTTGGGTGTACAGTGGGGTCCTAGCCAAACAGTTGGCAATGGGGGTGGGACTGTTTGCCCATGGGAGGTGGGGACTCAAATTGAGGAGAGGGATTGTCAAGGTCCTTGTCTCCCAGGGTGGACATAGCTTTGGTGTATGGCCGGGAACATTGAGATGGTATGCTTTGTGGGCTGTATAGGAGGGTGGCCTACGTCTCCAGCGAAGGTTCCTTTGCTGTGGAGGGTCCAGAGGTCGGGGGAGTGTGCCTTGGTGGTCATGGTATCTGTGGTGGAGGAGTGGAGTTGGGAGAAGGGTATAATGACCCGACCATTGCTGTATGGGTGGTGAGTAAGATGTAGGTGGTGTCCGACCGTTGTTGAGTTATTGGGGAGGGAGGTGGTGGTACCACCATGTCATTCAGTGAACACAGCCTATGTGTTATTTGTCCCGGGGGGGTGGCTATCCCAGTAACTGGGTGGAATGGTCTGCCGGTTTACCTGATGAGGTTTATGCCTGAGTTCAGCTATAAAACCATTTGGCATCAAAACTAAACCACTCTCTCCCCATCCGCCCACTAGCCTTGTTGTTGGAGGTTCGTGAGGTGGTCTTGTCTGGGTGGAAATGGAGGGGAGGGGCTTTGGGGGTAGTTCAGTGTTTACAGGACATGGAGGAGTTCCTGAAATCATGGTGGGCCAACCAGCAGGGATGATTGTTTCACTCTGTGAGATGACGGGACCCACCCAAGTGAAACACATGGAGGTGGCAGAGAGTAGTGTGGGAATGCACGGGGAGGCCAGCAGATATGTTACAAGGAGATGGTGGGCAGTAATGGTGCATGGGGCTTATCTGGACCCTCCAATTAATCTGGTGATGGGGTTTCTCGATGTTCTTTAGCCTTCCCCTCTGTTGGGCTCCCCCCCTGGAGCCCAGGAGGGGGTCAGGCTGTGGTGGTGTTTTCCATATAGGAGTTGAAGGAGCTTGGCTGGGGTTGGGGGAGCAAGAAGGTCTTGGGTAGAAACCGCATGCAAGCCAGGTCGCGCAGGTAGCTTCTTACAGGATGGTGTGGTGTTTTGTAGTACGAGGCGTCAGTACTTTGTGGGTGTCCTTTCTGATTACGTGCATCTGCAGTCCAAGCATCCCCGGAGGGTCAGTGACTACCAGGCGTGAGCATACTTTTTTTGGTGGGGTGAAGATAGGACTCTCTGGCCCACAACAATGTGTGCATCTGAGGCAGGATCTACCTCGATATTATGCCGTGTGGGCTGTGTTGGTGGTTTGGGTAAGAAGAAAGGCCGGCAAACGTGGGGGGTCAAGGGGTCGGGGCAGTATGGTGAGCGGTGTCCAAGTTGTTAAGGTGGTGGCTGATAGTATAATGTAGGAGAACTTGCGTATATGATGCCGTTGGCACTGGAATGCGTAGGTGTATGGGGAGGGTCCTCATCCAAAAAATGCAGGGGGCTGTGGCAGGAGTCTGGTTGAGGTGGGCTCCAGGTGGGGGTGGAGAGCACAGGTGTAGGGTACGGCTGAGTCTGCACTGACCGGGCACTATTATTCCTAGTGGAGACTCTTGTGCCAATAGGTGTGCGAGAGGAGATAATTGGATGGGACTGATTGTGGGGTCCCATCAGGGCTCCCAGATTCAGCTAGGGGAAGTAATGCCCAAGGGGATAGGGTTTTCTGAGAAGGTTGGGGGGATGGTGTGTGGGGTAAGTCGGAGGGAGTCTTTAAAGGGGCCGTTAGTAGGGTTTCATCCTCATATGGATTTAGTTGGATGGAGGCTCTTTTAGATAGTGCATTTGCCTGGCCAAGGTAAAAGTATTTAAGTGTGTGACTGCTGGGCAAGTAATAAGAGGAATCCATACCCTGAGGCAATAACAGCAATTCTTGTGGAGGAGAGGCTGTAGTGAGCCTGCCATAGTTTCCCCGTTCGTTGAGGGACCTAGTGAGGTGGGCTGCCGGTAATTTGAGCATAGTACCACCATTAGGGGGGGAATACCCAATCCCTGCCTGTCCAAGGGGAGGCAGACACTACAGTTGGGAAGATGGGTAGAAGGTCACAGCATATTTTTAGAGCCAGGGTCCATAAAAGGCCTTGTCTAGATGACCTATACCGAGTAGCTGTAAAGGGTGCTACGGTCCATAGCGTAGGTGATGGCAGCCAAACAAGTAATAACACGTTGTGCAATGAGTCTGAACATTGGTGGGAGAGGGGACAGCGCTTTTGTTTGGCAGTGGGGGCAATTGGTGTCCTTTAAACTATGTATGAGGGCCAAGGCTTGTTTCATGAGGGGGTCCTCCAGTTTAGGGTGAGGCTAACCGGCACCCTATCAATACTTGTATGGTTCATTGTGGGGGAGGTATGATAACCCATGTGTCGGTTAATGAGGAATGGTGTTGTGGATAGTTTTGTTAGGGCCTTGTGGTTTGTCGTGGATCCTTGGGGTGGGAGCCATAGCAATAGCCAGTGATCATGCTTTACCCCCGGTGTGACGATGACTCCCAGACCAGTACTGAAATTGGTTGCACTTAAGAGCAATTTGTACCTGAGGTGTCTGCCCTGTGTTTTAGTGACCACACTGGTGTCATCAGCATATCCTAGGCTAGAAGAAAAAAGAAAACAAGGCCGTATCTAACGACTCGCCCTGTTTATCTTGGTCGGGTAAAGGAAGTCAATTGGATGTGAGGTTATGGCCTTGCTGTATCCTCTGCCCACACGGCTTGTCCGCCATCGGAGGAGAGGTTCAATGAAAGGGACATGAGAGTAAGGGGGGAGAGGTGTCACCTTGATGGTGCCCTCGTGTGATTTTGAAAGTGGTTTGGCCTTGAGTGTTGTTGAAGGTACAATGTGGGTAAGTAGCCCCGTTGTAAAATCCTTTCACTTTTCAATGACATCTAAACCGGGTGATTCCAAGGTCCATACATATTTGAAGCAGCTTTCATGGTCCACCATATTAAAGGCATATGAGAGCAAAGTAGGCAGCAAACAGGTCTCTTTTTGAGTGGTGGGCCGCATCCTCGATGTCCATGTAGGAGGTGGGTTGTAGCTGTCTATGGGTGCTTCTGTTCTGTCCCTGATAACCCTCTAATTGGGAGTCACTGAGACGTGGTACATTGGTCCAACAGTCGTGTTTTGGACATCACTGCGGTGTAAAACCATGTAGTCCACATAGAACAACAATTACCCATGCTTAGTATCAGTTAGGGGCACTCAGGTCCTTATCTTTTGGCTTGGGTGGGGTCCATCCTTTCTACGTACCACATGATGGTGGTTTGGAGGTCTTCCGCAAATGGGGGTAGTACGGATGTGATACCACACTAAAGACCCAAACTTATATATGTATTGTGTGGTGCCAGACCAGGGGAGCAGGTTAGTAGTTCTGGGATTCCGCTTCGGGTGCACTGCTGCTTTTTGCTACGATGTTTTTTGGATGCATGTTTGGTATTAAGAGAACATCCATGAGTAGGGTAGGGATGGGTGAGTGTTTTGGTGGGGGTGGGCCCTTGGTTTCTTAGGGAGAATGTGTCTAGCATGGAGCCCATGGAGGAGGGGGGCGGTCTGATCCCTGTCCTGAGGTAGGTATTTGCCGGTGCAACGTGTGTGTGAGAGGGAGGACCCCATCAAGTGTCCCATGTGCTCCTCCCACCAAAGATGTCCAGGAAGGTCCTTAGTGGACGTATTTGGTGTTGGCCAGTTGGTGGGTCCATTAGGAGGGTCTAGGGGTGACCGTCGGATATACAAGAGGTTTTGACAGATGCTTCTGTGGGCTTTGTTTACAAGTTATGTTGGATAGTTGGGATCATGAGGCTGCTTTGCAGTGGCGAGTTAATGCTGTTGTCTGCTGTTTGTGAGAATTACGCAAACAGGAGGGCAGGGAGGGCTCATCGAGGGATAATGTCATTGCCTCCCAGAGTGAGGTCTGGTCCTAGGCAAGCCTAGGATATGGGTGAGGGGGTAGGATGGTTATGCATGTTTCTAGGAGAGTAAGAATGGGCGAGTGTGGAGGAGTTGGGGTCGGATGGTTGGATTTCCTAGTACGTCTTAAGTTAAATTGGATGGAGTTGGATTTTGTGGCGTGGCTTTTGCTAACTTGACTTTCTGTCAAGGAGTGCCCGGGTGATTTGTTCTGTAGGTCAAGGTTTCAAACATAGTGGTGAGGGGCCACTCCTAATAGGTTCCATAATCTGGAATTGCTGAGATGGTCGAGGTCTAATCCTTAATTCAAAGGAAAGTGAGTGTATGTTTTGACTTGGTGGAGGTGGGATGGAGGGAATTGTCTCTATGAGGTTGGTGGCCTATGTCCCTACACTTCCCTGATGGTTTGGGTGTGTTCCATGAAGAAGGTAGTGTGCGTTTCTTCAATGGCCTTATCTAGTGGCGTTCATGGAGGCCTTTGCTGACGGTTGTGACTAGTTGTTGGGGTCCTAGGATGGGGGGTGTCAATCAATGTCAGGGTGAATGGGAATGTAAATAGGGAAGGGTAATATTGTGAAGGGCCATTGGTCTAGGTATACCTCACGACCTCCCGGACTTTTCAAACTAAATATAGGGTGGAGGGGGTTGGGGCAACAACAAGGGAATGAAGGAATAATCCAATCACATTCAATAGGCTGTGGTGCCGAGGTTGCCTTCTTGTAGCAATTGGAAGGTGGATGCCTAGGTGAAAGGGTACTTGGGGTGGAGGTTTGAATTTTGGGAGCACATAGAGATGTTATGTTGTTCTGGTGGGAAGTGGCGTTGGTAGATCTATCTGAGGAAAGAGGGTTGCAAAATTCCATCCACAACTCCACAGAGTGTGGTGTGATTGGGCTTTTGGTTGTGATCCCCATATTATGTAAAGAAATGCCTTTGCCGTTTGCTCTGGAATTGGTCCTGGGGGCATAGACGCCTATGATGTGTGTAGGAGTTGGGGTGATTGAGAAACCGAAGGGTGGTGGTGCACCATTCAAACCAGCAGTCTGTATTGACTTCAATGGTGGACGGGGGTGCCATAAATTCTTGTATGGGTGAGGATTATGACCAACCAATTAAACCTTTACCGTGGTTGTTGTCCGTGGGGTTGTTGGCCACACTACTGTGGTGAAGGGAGTTTTGGGGAGTTCCTTCTTGAATGAATTGGATGAAGGAGAGGCGGAGAGCAGTTTAGGTTTCTTAAGAATACCAAAAATCATGGTTTTGTGGGTCTCCAGGATTGATTGAGAATTAAAAAACTCCCAGGAGCTACCTCAGGCCCTCTGCAGTTGAGGAGTAGAATGTTGTTAATCCATGTGGGAGTAGTCTTGGGGTGACTGGGCATAAATGTGGGTGGGTTGTTGGGCAGGTCCATTCTCCTTAGGGGTAAAATGAATGGTTGGGTTTTAAAGCAATGTTAAGTTTGAGCGTCATTACCCCCCCCTGTTGGGGGGGGGGGGGGGGGGGGGGGGGGGGGGGGGGAGGGGAAGGGGGGGGAGGGGATGGGGGGGGGGGGGGGGGGGGGGGAGGAGAATAGGGGGGGTGGGTGGGTGGGGGGGGGGTGGGGGGGGTGGGGTGTGTGTTTGTGGGGTTTGGTGTTTTTGGAATGTAATATTTTTTGTGTGTTTTGTTGTGTGTTGTTTTTTTTTTGAAAAGGAAAAAAAAAAAAAAAAAAAGAACAAGGAACTTTTTTTTTCTTCTTATTTTTTTTTTTTTTGTATCTTGTATTTTTCTTCTTTTTTTTTTTCTTTTTTTTTCTCTTCTTATTCTTTTTTTGTTTTTTTTTTCTTTTTTATATTTTTTTTTCTTCTTTTTATTTATTTTTTTTTTATTTCTTTACTTAAATTTTTTTTTTATTATTTATTTTTTTTTTTTCTTTTTTTTTCTGTTTTTTTTTTCTTTTTGTTTTTTTTTTTCTCTTTTTTTTTTCTGGGTTGTGAAGGGTGGTGGTGTTTGTTGGGTGGCTGTCTCCCTTGGGCCCATCCTGTTTAATTATTGGCGCGTTTGTTGTGGCCACCGTTTTGTCTTTTCTTTTTGTTTGAGTTTACTGTTGGGGCCAGGTTTGCATAGTGGGTTTCCGATGCTTGTATGGGGTGCCTGATGTTTTTTGTGTGGGGGGGTTCTCGTGTTGGCAACGTTTTTTTTCGGTTGGTGACATTTTGAAGTGCCGTGGCCCAGATGGATGGTGCAGAGATTGGGTTTTCCATGTAGGATGGTAGTGACCATGGGGTTGTAGGTGGTGGCTGCGAAGTGGGAGGGTTGGCGCTCTGGGCAGCATCTCCTGTAATCGCAGTCCATTTGCGTGTTGGGGGGGGATGTGCCTTTAGGGCAAGGCTGGCGTCTTCATCATGGTATCTTCCATGATTGGTTGTTGGAGGCATGGGTATTTTGTAGGAGTTGTAGTAGGGGTTTTAATCTGTGTATCCATTGTCCAACGTCAAAGATGTATGGGGTCCAAAAACCTCATGTCCTGCGCTCATCTTTTTTAAGATGTAGATGCCCATATAAGGGCCTGCCAGGCTCCCAGGTGGTGGAGTCAAGGGGATTAGCGATAGTTTTCTGATCTATCCAATACCAGATGTTTATTGGTATTTTTTTAGACAACCAGCATGTCCATGAGGCGATTGGGAGAAGGGGTGTAAAGTGCAGATACATTTACTGTGTCCATGCAGGCAGACTTTGGAGGATTTGGTCCTTTGCTACTGCCGGGTAGGATCCCAAGGGTGTATGGTTCAATCGGGGATAAGGTCGTGCGGTTGGGGTGTTCCGATTAATAATCAGGTTTGTACGATTCGGTGGAGTATCCCATCTGGGGTCATCGGTGTCATTAGCCTGCTCAGCATATTATTAAATTCCCACTGCGGGGAGAAGTGGTTCGGCCAAACCCCAGGCATACGTGTTTGCCTTGAGTATCCGTGATGTCTCCTCCCCAAATTTTGAATATTTTTTCTGTGTCACGTATGGTCCACCCGAGATAAGGCATTGATGGCCGGGCCTTGCAGTGGCATCTAATTTGTTCTCAATGTATGGTAGGATAGCACGCAGGGCCGGGGTTGGGTCTAAGGCACCATCTCCCATGTTGCAGTCCATTTGTGTGTTTGGGGGGGAGGTACGTTGGGGTGAGCTTGCGTCCCCCATCATGGTATATTCCATGTTGGTTAGCGTAGGCGTAGGGTTCGGAGGGGTTGTATCTTTGGTAACAGCCGACGCATTTCCAAGCTAGAATTGGGGTCCAAAACCTCATGGCTGCGCTCTCATCTTTAAAAGGAATGGGAATTTGCCCATATATGGCCTGCCATGCGCCGGTGTGGAGTCCAAGGGGATGGGGCGAGAGGTTTTCTGAGTCTATCCAATACCAGGTGTTATGATATTGTTTGAGACAGCCGGCATGTCCATATGCGGCTGGGAGGGGGGTGGTAAAGTGCAAGATACATTTATTATGTCCTTGTAGACGCTCGAGGATTTGTTTTTTGCTGCTACCAGGTAGGATCCCAAAGTTGTAGGATTCATCACAGGAAAGGTTGTGGGGATTGGTGTGTTCAGGGTTATAATCGGGTTGTGCAATTTGGTGGAGTATGCCCATCTGGGGGCATTCAGTGTGCATGTAGGCCTGCATCAGCAAATTTGAAAAATTTGCCGCTGAGGTTAAGTGGAGCGGCCTAACACCCAGGTCGCTACGGGTTGCCAGGAGTATTTGGTGGTGTCTCTCGCCAAATTTGAATATTTCCCCTGTGTTGACATGTGGTCCACCGAGGTAGGCATTGATGGCGTGCACTTGGCAGTGGCTTGAAATTTGTTTCTCAATGTATGGTAGGATAGTGCTTAGGGCCGGGATTGTGGGCTGGCCTTGGTGAACGGGGGTGCGCTGTCCTCCCCTACATGTCGGGTCCTGGGGGGGCTGGAGATAGGCATTGAATGCGTACTTTCTAATAGGCCTGACCCTAATACAGATGGCGGCCGGGATACGATTTGTATTTTTTGTGCATGTTGCACCAAGGTGCCATCTGTGTAAATAAATCCTGTAAGCCATCCAGTGTAGCAAAGGAAGAATGATCCAAATGATCCATAGGAGGTTGGGGGTGGTAGACTCAGGGTAGAGGCATAAGTTGGGGGTGGTAGACTCAGGGTAGAGGCATAGGTTGGGGGTGGTAGACTGAGGGTCGAGGCATAAGTTGGGGGTAGTAGACTCAGGGTAGAGGCATAGGTTGGGGGTGGTAGACTCAGGGTAGAGGCATAAGTTGGGGGTGGTAGACTCAGGGTAGAGGCATAAGTTGGGGGTGGTAGATTCAGGGTAGAGGCATAGGTTGGGGGTGGTAGACTCAGGGTAGAGGCATAAGTTGGGGGTGGTAGACTCATGGTAGAGGCATAGATGGGGGTGGTAGACTCGGGTAGAGGCATAGTTGGGGTGTAGACTCAGGTCGAGGCATAAGTTGGGGTGGTAGACCTCATGGTAGAGGCATAAGTTGGGGGTGGTAGACTCATGGTAGGGCTAGTGGTGGTGGTAGACTCAGGTAGAGGGCATAAAGTTGGGGTGGTAGACTCAGGGTACAGGCATCGTGGGGGTGGTAGACTCCAGGTACAGCATAGGTTGGGGGTGTAAGACTCAGGGTAGAGGCATAAGTTGGGTGGTAGACTCAGGGTAGAGGCACAAGGTTGGGTGTGACTCAGGGTCCGAGCAGAAGTGTGGGGTGGTAGACTCAGGTAGAGGCATAAGTTGGGGGTGGTAAACATCGGGTAGCAGGCATAGGTTGGGGGGTATACTCATCAGGGTAGAGGCATATGTTGGGGTTGGTAGACTCAGGGTAGAGCATAGGTTGGGGTTGGTAGACCTCAGGGTAGAGGCATGGTTTGGGGTGTAGACTCAGGTAAGGCATAGGTTGGGGGTGGGTGACTCGGGTAGAGGCATAAGTTGGGGTGGTAGACTCATGGGTAGAGGCATAGGTTTGGGGGTGGTAGAAATCCGGGTAGTGGCATAGTTGGGGGTGGTAGACTCAGGTAGAGCATAGTTTGGGGGAGTAACTCAGGGTAGAGGGCATAGGTTGGGGGTGGTAGCTCAGGGTAGAGGCATAGTTGGGTGTGGTAAGACTCAGGGTAGAGAGGCATAGGTTTGGGGGGTGGTAGACTCGGGTAGAGGCATAGTTGGGGTGGTAGACTCAGGTAGGGCCAATAATTGGGGTGGTATACTCCGGTAGAGGCATAGGGTGGGGTGGGACTCAGGGTAGAGTCCTAGATTTTAGGGTTGTAGTCTTGTTGTATAGAGGGGGTTTGGGTTGGTGCATGGTTGGGTGTAAGGTGTTGGGTTTGGGGGGTTGGGGGGGGGAGTTGTGGGAGGTAGGGGTTTGAGGACTACTAGGACAGCGGGAGGCGCAGTGGGGGATATAGGGGTGGAGAGGAGCGCATTGACTTCTACTATCCGCGCATATCTGATTCCGCATAGCTTTGAAGTCGCAGATTGGGGACCAACCTGTGTTTCCGTCCTCCTGGCTATGTAGTTGGTGCGAGGGGTAACAGAGCGCGTGGAGGGTGTTTTCGAAAGTGGATTGGTGTTGTCGAGTGGATTTGTAAAAATGACAGAAATTAGCTGAGTCCGCGAATTGATTTGCGCAGCAAAGAGTGGTGGTAAAGGGCCGGCAATTAGAGGCGTTAAGCCCCAGGGTGCTCCAGTTCATATGGTGAATGGCAGCGTCCCGATTTGAAAGATCAGGTGTCTGTCCAGGAGTCCTGCATGGGGGAAAAGGGGATTCGTTAGTAGGTTTCTCGATCGCATGGAGCCTTCGCTCCTGGCAGCGACCATCAAGAATGCGCCTGGGATGTGCGCTTCGCATCCCCCCCTTTTGGGAAGTCCAGGGAGAGGCGCATTCTGTCCGGTAGTGCATACTTTCGGCTGCCCAGAGGCGCAGCTCGCTACCCAAGTAACCGTCTACCACCCTGCGACCACAGAAGTTGCTGCGAGTCGCGTCAGATGTTGTAGACGGCGACTTAGATAGCAGCATTGCCTCTGCAAAAGCATGGCCTCCTGTGTGGTTGCAGTTTCGGGAAGAGTTGACCGAAACTGCATGGAACAGAGAGTACGTGGTATCATTCGGTAGCGCAGACGCAGGAGAATGCGAATGTGCTACGCGAATGCTAAGAAGGAAAATGAGCAGCGAGAAAGTTACATCGGAAGTTCGAATGTTCAAAACAAGAAGGCGCAATCATATAGAATAGAGAGGTGTACTGCAAGGTACAGCAGTCACGTGCAGGCCACAGCTAGCCTGTGGCCTGGTGGCAGGCAACACGGGACCAGGAGGGAACAGGTACCGGTGTGCATTATGCCAACTCAGAGACTGATATATAAATCAGCCAATAACAAATACCGCCAGCCTTCGTCCTATATTGCGTTTGTTTGTGTATGTGTACTTCAAATCCTTTGGTTCGACCTCAATGGTTACCATTCTGGATCTTTAGAGACGCCCGGCTTGCCAGTGGTGAGGTTGAAAGTTTTAGATACCCATTGGACCAGATAGGACATATTCACATATATTTTAGTTCCGCCCTAAATTTTTCCTCCCCATCTTTCTACATGAATTCCTGGACTCCAAAATCTCGGGAATTACAGGGAGGAATTAGAAGCGCTTCCTCCAACGCTACTTTTGGACTGAATTAGTCCACTATTTATGCCTAAGGGTTCTCATACGTGTTTTTTCATCCCGGTAAATTGTGTTTTCATCCTATAAATATTTCCCCGTACCTGTTGATTGATTATCCCTGAACTGAATGAGTACCAGGCAGGGTATTACTTCTTGCCAAATTGGTCAGCGCTTAAAGCGCACAAACGTCACATTGGCCAGCGCTTTTTAGTGCAAAAAGCGCAAAAACTGCGTGCTGCGTCCAAAGGGGGTTGAAAAAACTGCGCGAAACGTGCAGAGGGGCTCAAAAAGGCAGCGCGGCACCGCTTAGTAGTACCCTGGTACCAGGGATCAGGGGTGTGGGGGGGGGTGGGGGGGGGGGGTATAAGATGACTGATGTCATTCCGTGCAATGCTGGATACCGTAACCTACAGTACGATATGTCGAATCTATTAATATGTGAATCCGGGATGCGGAATCCATGAAACATTAATAGACTAACACTGAACCATCAACAGGTAGACAGTGAAACATTATTGCCAACCAACTGCCTTGCAGTTAGGGTTGGGCACTTGGGCCGACATATAAATGTACAATATTTGTTAAAATGCATAAATACGCCGTATTTATTTTCTCGAATCGACCATATATACGTCGTATAAATACGTATATTTTGTACTTTGAGAAGTACAGCGGAAATCCCGGCGCTTAACTTTCTTGTTTTTCATTCAATTTTTGATTTAGATAGCTCATTGGGAAGCTATTGACCTCCTCTATCACAATATGCAATAAAATGAACCTTTCATGTCCACCATTTTGTACATATAGGGCCTAGAGTTTGATCAAGATAGCCAGGATGGCACACATATCAGAGCGCCACCAGCCTTCCGTTCCACAAGCTATGCTCCTACATGGGCTTGAAGGATTGATGGTGCGAGCCTAGTGCAATGTAAACATGGACAATATTGCAATACACTTATGTACTTATATTTGTTAACAATTATACAGTTGTATAATAGACCAACTGGCATTTAACAACTCCCTTAGATTGGCACCACGCTCCTTGGTCGACTCGCTTTCAGGTCGTGACTTCTTTTTCTGAGAGTTGGACAACCTTAACTTGCCAGATATGTTTTCAGAGAGTTGATATGTGATGCCAATGAAATTAGCAACGCGGCAATACCAAAACAAATTCATACATTTTTATATGTTTACATAATTATATGCATACGTTTATACGGCTTATGCAAATAAAAATATATGTTTACTTCCTGTCCCTACTTACATTCCACGCCTAACTCCAAAACATGCAGGCGATTTTTCACCGAGGGGAAATATAACTTCGCTGCCCTCACCCATGATGTGGTCGTGGGGAAACCTCAGAAGGCATGGGCGCAAGCGAACGAAATCAAGGTCGAGCGAAACAAGACGATATGAGACACGACAAGACGCTCCTCTGGTGCCCAAACAAGCACGCAGCAGCCAAAAGAAAGGACAGGAACGCGCAACGGATGCGTTCCCTTTTCGCTGCATCTCCAGTCATGAGAAAGAAAACAGCCAGCTAGCTCGACTTTGGTGACATTCAGAGCTAAAAAAAGGAAGGAAGAAAGAAGGAACAAGCGCACGTCGGCGCGGCTTTAAGTTTCGCACAACGGGAGCACAAGGGTGTCCCAGGAGAGAGAGAGAGAGACGTGTCGCAGGACTTGTACTTGGTTAATTAGCGGCAGTGCAATTGCTAATCGGAATTGACTCCGAGAGGGTGGATGGCTGGTAGAAGGGGGTGGGAGGCCCAGCCGCGCAGCCGCAGCCGTCGGTACGACGGGGCTCGCTGCCCTAATTCTATTAGATTCCCCGATATTCTCGACTGGAGTATATTCTACTACCCGGTATCTCTATTACCCTGAATTCTCGATTCGAGTATATTCTCCAATATGTATCCAGTGAGTGCTGATAGTCAGAGCGAGCTTCTGGAAGACGAACGCGAACGCTATCACATCATTTCCTTTTGGAACCATTTACCGCCGCGGATTTTTGGAGTCCAATAATGGGGCACCAGGATATGTCCCCCTCATCGTTTCTGTAGTTCAAAGCTTCTACTTCTGTCACTAGCACTGTCCGAGATAATCCCACATCAGTCCGGCGGCAGAAACCAGCAACAACGCAGCCTCTTTACCACTGGCAAGACCGTGCTGCTCAGAGTGAGTGCGTAACTATACCTTTCCCGCAAGGGCTCCTTTGCCGTCGCTCCACAGCGCTAAGGTATCCCAGCCTGATAAGTTCCCTTTCTGCGATTGAGAAGACGGCACATTGTTCGATGGTTGTATATGGTAGAACTCATTCTTGGAAACTTTCCGGAGTCCCTGGTACCCTACAACCACCAGGATTTGTAACCTGGTGTATCTTGGCTGCCGTTGATAAGTGCCAGCGCTACAGACGCATCGCGAAACCCTGCAATACCTGCGATACAAGTATTTTCGAATTAGTTCCGGAACATCTCGAGTTGCCGTTGCGATGCGTCTTACGGTGTAATGTTGGATTGTCAAGGTCTTTCTCAGACATTCTTCTAATTCCGTCCCGCCCACAACTCACCCCAGCCCACTCCACCCCAGCCAACTCCACTCCACCCCACCCCCAAGCCCACCCCACCCCCAAGCCCACCCCCACCCCCCACCCCAGCCCACCCCAGCCCACCCTTGCCCCAACTCACTCCAGCCCAACTCACCCCAGCCCAACTCATCCCAGCCCACTCCACTCCACCCCACCCCACTCCACCCCATCCCACCCCATCCCCAGCCCACCCCACCCCACCCACCCCAGCCCCAACTCACCCCAGCCCAACTCACCTCAGCCCAACTCATCCCAGCCCACTCCACTCCACCCCACCCCACATGTAACCACCTGTTGGTTGCACCTCCCTTGGCTCGTTGACGTGTTAAACAGCACTCCCTACCCATCCTACCCCCAGATATCTACATCTCCGGCAGCGTTGGATCGTGTATGGGGTCCCACCTCCTGGTGTGAAACTCTTTTCAATACAAAAAGTGCATGCACTGGGGATGAGCACAAAGGAATCAACCGGATGCTGTCTTCTCCCTTGGCTCAGGCGTCGCCCACAGGTATGTCCTTATACCCTCAGGTGTGATGTATTGGAAGGGAATGGCTCAGTTAGTTAATATCAGTGAATGAATAATGAGTTAATATGAGTGAATGTTAGTTAATATTAGACTGCCGCGCCGTTTCACCAGAATTTTGAATTTATTTGCAAAACTAATAGTATTGTGACACTTTAATATTATGAATTAATATTTGTTTGTCAAACACTAATATAAGTTGCTGTTCCCTACTTATTGGTAGGTCCTTAAACCTCTAGATATGTCTTATTGGGGGGGTCCTTACACCACCAGATATGTCTTATAGGGGGGGTCCTTACACCTCCAGATATGTCTTATTGGGGGGGTCCTTACACCTCCAGATATGTCTTATTGGGGGGGTCCTTACACCTCCAGGTATGTCTTATTGGGGGGGTCCTTACACCTCCAGATATGTCTTATTGGGGGGGTCCTTACACCTCCAGATACCGTATGCGCATCATGTAATGGCAAATGATTTGGCAAAAGACCATTTGCCAACGACGTTTCAGCACGTAAGTGAGCCCGTCCCGGGTCACCGGCGTTTGCCAGGTTTGCCCAACACCGCCGATTTAAACAAACTCAGTTCGACTGGTCCGGAGCGCCTTGATCGTTCCTTGCATGCACTGATTTCGAGATACAATGAGCTGGTCGCGCCTATTGAAGCTGGTCGCGCCTGTCGAAGCTGGTCGCGCCTATCGCACTGACTGGTTTGACCGCCAGCGGTTTGAACGGCAGCGGTTTGAACGCTAGCCGGATGCCACGTTTCTATGTCCTAGACCTGAAGGGTGATTCGCCCACCACCGTTCCGTTGCAAGAATCTGCCCCGAGCCTAGACTACAACATATGGAGGGCTCTGGCCTGCCATACCAATCTCACAAAAAAAAATTGATGCACTGACCATTCCCCCCCTCCACCCCCCCCAAAAAACACCACGAATATTACTAACGAGGTTATCAGATTTCCTCAGCCGTTATCCAGGCAGAGCCCTGATTTGGATCATGTATTTTCCAGACTATGTCCAAGAGGAACTGTTTTTAAGGCATTCCCAAGCAACCTACTTTTAAACATGGAAGAAGGAAATGTAACAAGCAAATTGGAGCTTTACCAAATGTTTCCAAGTCAAACCTCGAGCAAGCCTCAGACCCAAACCCTTTGCCAAATTAGTTTTGCCACACATTTGTGATCCATGAAATAAGGTTAAAAACCACATTTGCTAATGTCTATTCTTGCCATTACATGTTGCGCATACAGTATATCTTATTGGGGCCACCCAGAACACAAAGCTAAATCAAATAACCCTAATGTCACTCACTGGAACTCAGGTCCTTCGTCGTGCACTTCAGGTTTACGAATCGTCGGGGACCAGTTCATCACTAATTTATTGTCAAAACTTGTTTTAGCACACCTGCTTTCCGCAAACATGGGAGGATTCCGCCAGCCTGAATGGATGTATGTATGCCACACCCTGCGGACAGTGTATTATTCTGACTACCCAAATATATGCTACACTAATCTCACTCAAGCACCTCTTGGGTTGCTTCTCTGTATTTGCCTATGCATTTGCATCCTGTGTGTTATTGTTACCTTCACCTGTCTTCCTGTTGTATGCTACGCTTGCTCCTCTCCTCGAAACATCACTCACAACTTGTATGACCCCACGTTTTTGATAATTCTTCTGTGAGACTCATCTGAGCTCTCCTCCCTGTATCTGCGCTGTACATCCGAGCCCTATCCGCGTTGTCCTCCCTGTATCTGCGCTGTACATCTGAGTTGTCCTCCCTGTATCTGCGCTGTACATCCGACACCTATCCGTGTTGTCCTCCCTGTATCTGCGTTGTACATCTGAGTTGTCCTCCCTGTATCTGCGCTGTACACCCAAGTTCTATCCATGTTGTCCTCCCTGTATCTGAGCTGTCCTCCCTGTATCTGCGCTGTAAATACAAGACCTATCCTTGTTGTCCTCCCTGTATCTGCGCTGTACATCCAAGACCTATCTGTGTTGTCATCCCTGTATGTGCGCTGTACATCTGAGTTATCCTCCCTGTATCTGCGCTGTACATCTGAGTTATCCTCCCTGTATCTGCGCTGTACATCTGAGTTATCCTCCCTGTATCTGCGCTGTACATCTGAGTTATCCTCCCTGTATCTGCGCTGTACATCTGAGTTGTCCTCCCTGTATCTGTGCTGTAAATCCAAGGCCTATCTGTGTTGTCCTCCCTGTATCTGCGCTGTACATCCAAGACCTATCCGTGTTGTCCTCCCTGTATCTGCCCTGTACATCCAAGACCTATCCGTGTTGTCCTCCCTGTATCTGCGCTGTACATCAAAGACCTATCCGTGTTGTCCTCCCTGTATCTGCGCTGTACATCCAAGACCTATCCGTGTTGTCCTCCCTGTATCTACCCTGTACATCCAAGACCTATGCGTGTTGTCCTCCGTGTATCTGCGCTGTACATCTGAGTTGTCCTCCCTGTATCTGCGCTGTACATCCAAGACCTATCCGTGTTGTCCTCCCTGTATCTGCGCTGTACATCCAAGACCTATCCGTGTTGTCCTCCCTGTATCTGCCCTGTACATCCAAGACCTATCCGTGTTGTCCTCCCTGTATCTGCGCTGTACATCAAAGACCTATCCGTGTTGTCCTCCCTGTATCTGCGCTGTACATCCAAGACCTATCCGTGTTGTCCTCCCTGTATCTGCGCTGTACATCTGAGCTGTCCTCCCTGTATCTGCGCTTTAAATCCAAGACTTATCTGTGTTGTCCTCCCGGTATCTGCGCTACTAATGCCTTGTGTTGCTCACTGTGATTTCAAGCTGAGGACCCATTGTGCAGTGTTGATAAGACTGTAGTCTTCTGCGTGCGCTGGTACACCATGGGCAGCAGACGACTAGGACAGGTCTTATCAATGGGAACACCTCAGGAAGCATTTATCTTTGTTTGGCCCATGTTGCTCTGCTCAACGTGTATTGTTCTGCCTTCTCAAATGTATGTCTGTGAGTGAAAGCACATTTGTTTGCAATCATTCTCACACACCCTGTATGTGTCTCAGCTGCATCCTTCTTTTTGTTTTGTTTTGTCTTTTTGTTTGTTTTATTTTGTCTTTTTGTTTGTTTTGTCTTTTTGTTTTGTTTTGTCTTTTTGTTTTGTTTTGTTTGGTCTTTTTGTTTTGTTTTGATGTAATCACAGCCTCCCATCCATACCCCAGAAGACCACTGCTGAGGAGGATAGCTAGTATGTGTATGTTACAGTCCAGGGGAAGCCAAATAGGCAAAAGGGACCTGCCCAACCTCGATTCAGGAGGGGCTACTATGACAAGTTCTATGCAGCGTCGCAAGCGACGCTACAAATTGGCGGAGATTGTTCGCGACGGAGCAACAGGTGGCAACCAAAGCGAGTAAGTTACGAGACCGTTGGCTGACATGTCAGGCTTCGTTTGGGTCAGATGGTCGGTCGGTCCGACGGACAAATGGGTTACCCTGGGGGATCACGCCCCTTGAAGAGAGGGCTTTGCCCAAAACAATGTGGGATGAACTGGGACCCAACAAATAGTTTTACCGACAGAGGCCCTGAGTTCGTGCTTTAGAGGTTATTCAACTTCACTTATATCATCGCATGCACAGGAGGATATCCAGACCAAGATTAAGAATGGCCACAAGACTGAGGGGATGGATGGCGACAAGAACTGCAAGGGTGAAGTTGAGGCCAAGCCCAGTGAGGCCTCTGGGCTTGGTCATGCCAACGATGGAGCTAAGCAAGAGATGACTGCCTCAAAAGAGGACGGCTTTATGGCTCTGCTGTCTTCTGAAAATGAATTGGTGAGCACGTTTTGTGTTAGGATTTTTACCCCAGGAGGTGGATCCAAACCAGCCCCACCGAGGGTTCACACAGTTTTATTTTAAATCTGAAAGTGGGTTTTTCCTAGCTATGTGGTTTCAAGAGGACGGCTTCATGGCTCTGCTGTCTTCTGAACATGAATTGGTGAGCACGTTTTGTGTTAGGATTTTTACCCCAGGAGGTGGATCCAAACCAGCACCACCGAAATCACACAGTTTTATTTTAAATGTGAAAGTGGTTTTTTCTAGCTATGTGGTTTGGAAAAAAAAGAAAAACTTGAAGCCTGACACGTCAGGCAACGGTCACGTAACTAACTCGCTCCGGTCAGCTCCATCGTTGCCACCTTTCGTTCCATTGCCAACACACTCCGCCAATTTTCCGCGTGGCTTGCGACGCTGCATAGGACTTGTTGTATATGCAACCAGTCATTAATTGTGCGTCCCTCTGTAGTGCTGTTCAGAGACAAAATCGACTTTCTCTGATTGGACCCAAATTAACTAGGACTGATGGTTAGAGAAGATAAAATAATTTTTTGGAACATTTTGTCAAAAACATTTTTTTGATTTTGGACCCACATTTATTTTATGCAGCGATTTTCCGGCCAAAAATGCTTTTAAATTCTGGTGTGCCAGTTTAGAGCGAAATGGGCCCTTGGCCGTCACGAAACGTTTTTGTGTGAGGGGAATTTAACCCCCTGGAGGTGGGACCTATACCAGCCCCATGGAGGGTTCACAAGGAAGGACGGAAAATATGTGCTAATGAACTGGTGAGCGCTTTTTGAGTGAGAGGATTTGCATCCCAGGAGGTAAGACCAAAACCAGCCCCACCGGGTCCACACAGTGATGTTTTTTCAAATCTATTTTTTTCCTAGCTTTGTGGTTGTAGGCTATCTCCAGGGACAGCGTATTAGTGCTTTATATACCTAACAGAGATAATTTCTCTAAAAGAGGGTCAATAGTAGCGATCGCTATACATAGCAGAAACAATTCCTACGTCCACAGAAGAAGGAAGGACAATATGTGCTAAGGAGTTTTAACAAGCTCATTACAGTCTAGCCAGTTAAGACAAAGCCAAATAGGCTAAATTGGCTCGCCCAACCTCAATATTGGGAAAGGCAGTATCTCCATAGGTGCCTAAGTCAGACCCTGAGTGATACGGATGGATTGAGCCTATGCCCTCAAGTCCCAAAACAATTATTTTTTGCTAATAAGTTGCCCATCCACATCAGTTCAACATACAAATACTCGGATTTGGGTTTTCTCAAATGGTTGGAACCAGGTCAAGTGAGACATGCTAATTTGTTACTATGGGGTTCCCTGAGTCGATACGGGTTTTACGCAGGAAGTGATACGGAGGCTATCGCGACCGAAACAAGCCATTTTAAAAGAAAACAGTACAAATGTTGTGTAACGTCTTTCCCTACCGTTAGTTATTACAGAAGGTCTTGGAAGGCAGTACACAGGCAGTACAGTTGAGTACGGACCCCAAAAACACTGATTATTTACATTTCGTGGGTGTCCTAAGTCTAGGTCAGAGCTGCACAGCCTTAATTGAAACATTTTGGGCCTCGGTTTTGCTCTGTCTCTGAGATATAGCGTGGAGAACAACTTTTTTTTTTTTTTAATTTGAAATTTCAAAATTCAAATATTTTTCGAAAATGAAATCCAAAAACAAACTTGTTTTTTTAATTTGTCTTCAAACATCCACATCTGAACTCAGTTTTTGATTTGGGGTACATCATTGAAAACACACCCTAATCCTGAGCCATGGTGTGGTGGGCCACTGGGAGGTGAAATCTTGAGATGAACAGGCATTTCAGTAGATTCCGAGGCCAAGGCTGAAGCGCAGCCTCCGACCTTGTAGTAGGGGTTCGATAAGCCTTTCGTCTCGAGGCACCTTTCTTCGGAATAGCTCGTGCGGCCTCGAATCTGACGCTATCTGGATTTGTATCACTAATTATCGCACATCTCATGTACTGCCACCGGCCTGCCGGACAAGGCTGCTCGCGACCAGATGCGAACGCGGACGAAAAGTAGCTGCGCGCATAGCTGACACCTTCGCGAACAATATGAGAAAGACAGAATTCGATTCCGAGCAGTTTGGGTCATGTACGGCTCTGTATCACATTCTTGTATCGACTTAGAGCGTTTCGGACTTAGGCACCTATGGAGATATCAGATATGCACTGGTGAACCCCGATTTAAAAAGAAAAAAATTTGCAGAACAATGCAAGGTGAGCAGCAATAACAAACATCCTGCAGTACAGATTCATGCCCTGAAAAGTGTAAACAAATTGAAATTCAAATTCAAACAAACATGTTGTCAGAGTATCAGCACTGCAAAAATAAAAAGCATTTTATTCAATTAGTATTTAGCTATCCATTTGAAATTGAAATGAAATAGTTTCATACGGGTGTCGTTCTAAGGTTCAGGCCTCATTGAAGGCCGGGAGTTGTATATAAGGACTGGCATATCATATGATATTGACCAAAGGCGAGTATGAGATCAGATGAAATCATACAAATTACATCATATGATATTGCATATAAGTGGTAACTTTGGCCTAGTCAGACTGCCGGCATCGTATGATATCATATTACCGCTCCCTAGTTATACAACCTCCCAGAATTTGGCAGTTATCTTGATTGCGTATGAAAACGAAAGGTGGCAACGGAAATGGAGCTGACCGAAGCCAGTTAGTTATGAGACAGTAGGCTGACGTGTCAGGCTTCAATTTTTTTGTCGGTCGCACGAACGGACAACGGGGTAACCCTGGGGGCTCCCGCCCCCCATAAGGGGGGGCTCGGCCAAAACAGACTTGAACAAGGATCTCCAGAGTGGTAAGAATGAGGGGGGCGGTAATAGGTAATGATGGGGCGTGTGTTAAGGGAGCCCGTCGTACGCGGGTGGGGAGCGGTTTCCTACCTCAACTGGACAAGCTACCATCGCGGTTGACGACGACCTGCAACGTCAAGAGCGATCGAAGGGGGAGTGGGGGCGGTAATTGTACACCCTCCCGGTAGTCAGCAGTTATCTTGATTGCGTATGTTGTTAAAGTCCAGGGGTAGCAAAATAGGCTACAGTGAATTCCCCAACCATGATATAAAAAGGGTATACAACGAAAACCAAAACGTATGGAGTGAACCCAGAACCTCATATTGCAAAACCGTCCATTTGTAATTGAGATTGGAATAGGTTTTTATTTGAAATAGGACTTGAAATTGAGATCGAAATAGGTTTTGATTTAAAATATGATTTCAATTTGAGATTGCAGTAGGTTGCATGGCTCCAGCCTTCAAGACTGCTCGCCGTCTTTTCCTCTAACATCAACATGCAAAACACTTATGTTTTCATGCATATTTGATCCAGTGATTTTTATTTCCGCCATATATAGTGATCGCTAGTTTTGACCCCGTTTTGGCGAAATGATCACTATACAAAAAGTAAAAAAAAAGTTTTTTTTTGCCCTCAATGGCCCTAAAAAGCTACAAAAAGCTATAAGAAGCTGTAGAAAGCACTAAAACGCTGTCCCTGGAGGAGGCCTAAGACCACCAAGCTAGAAGAAAACCACCAAGATTTGAAAAACATTCACTGACTTGATCCGATCTCTCCAATACAATCAACAGTAAACAGAGGTGAATCCTCACAGCCTTCCAAATAACTATCCACTATTGTTTACTCATTCTATCAACACTTCATGCCATGTACCTGAACCCTGAACCCTGTCAACGCTTCATGCCATGTACCTGAACCCTGAACCCTATCAACACTTCATGCCATCTACCTGAACCCTGAACCCTATAAACACTTCATGCCATCTACCTGAACCCCAACCCCACGCTGCCCATATCCTTGCAGTCCTTGAAAGGTGGGTGGGGTGGTGGTGCCCATATCCTTCCAAGAACCCCAACCCCACGCTGCCCATCCTTGCCCATATCCTTCCAAGAACCCCAAGCCCACGCTGCCCATCCTTGCCCATATCTTTCTAAGAACCCCAAGCCCATCCTTGCCCATATCCTTGCCCATCCTTGCCCGTATCCTTGCCCATATCCTTACCCATCCTTGCCCATCCTCACCCATATCCTTACCCACGCTGCCCATCCTTGCCCATCCTTGCCCATATCCTTCCAATAATCCCAAGCCCACGCTGCCCATATCCTTGCAGTCTTTGGAAGGAGAGAAGGCTAGTCCAGAATACAATTCCAAGACAGGACAGTCCCTTGCCCAATATTCCTGGCACATGACGTCCAGCAGGGCCGCTTCATCCCCTATGCAAAGGTTCCCCTCAGCTACTAGCTCAGCTACAGGCATAGCTACAAGCATAGCTACAGGCACACCTGGGGCCGCTTCATCCCCCATGAAAAGGTTCCCCTCAGCTACAGGCTCAACTACAGGCACAGCTGGGCCCGCTTCATCCCCTATGCACAGGTTCCCCTCAGCTACAAGCTCAGCTACAGTCACACCTGGGGCCACTCCATATCCCATGTACAAGCTCCCCTCGGCTAGAGGCAGTCTGAGGCGGAAAGAATCGGGGCTCGAGAGCAGAGCGTTTTCGGGGGCCGTGGGTGGAACGAGCACCAGCTCAGAGAGAAATGTGGAGTTTGGAGGTGTATCCATGTTTGGCAGAGCATCCGTGAGTGCAGATCTTTACCTACCTGAATCTCAAGGAGCGGATCTTTTTGGGCGAAGGAGCCTTCCCCAGTGGAGCATGCCCCAAAGAAGCCTGCCACCCAAAACGGCCTCCCTGTTAGCTGTGCTTGCAAAAAATCACTATTCCTATGACTCTAACAACGGGAGTCTAAAGCTGAGGCGGAAGGGAATCCCGACCAGAGAGTCGTTCTCTGGTACCATGGGCGGCAACCTCCAGGCACAAAGCACAACAAGCAATGCTGCACCATCTACCTACCAAGCACTCAATGCAACTCGCACAAAGAGCAGGAGCTCCTCCAACATGGAGCATCTCTCCTCAGCAGAAAATCAAGCTAGCTATGCAAGGGCCTCTGTACCCAACGATTCCTCCCCCCAAGGCACATCCCCTAAAGGCAGTTCCCCCCTAGGCAGTTCCCCCAAAAGCATGTCCATGTCTCGGCAACTGTCTGGAAAAATGCCGTCGAGACCAGCCCCTCCGAGATATCTTCCCTCCCCACAACTGGCCCCCTTAACCCCACCCCACAGTGGAGTCCTTGATGTGACCCTGCTGAAACAAGCCCTCGGATTTCATGCCTCGCTGTCAAAAGCTGAGTCCTTCCCTAATCTTCGCCCCCAGGCGACAATCTGTGAGTTGATTACGGAAGATTCGCGAGAAGGTGCATGGGAAGAATCCCCATCGCCATCAAACAGGAAAGAGAGTGCAAGTTCAACAGTGACAGATAACAGAAAGTTCAACAGTGCCTGATAACAGAAAGTACAACAGTGCCTGATAACAGAAAGCACAACAGTATTTGATAACAGAAAGTACAACAGTGACAGAACAGAAAGTACAACAGTGACTGATAACAGAAAGTACAAGAGAGATTGAGAAAAGAAGTTACAAGTGATCTTGTTAACAGATAGTTAAAGAGAGCTTGATAGAGAAGCGAGGCGCGTGATAGAGAAGCGTGATTGAGAAGCGAGATTGAGAAGCAAGAAGCGTGATTGAGAAGCGAGAAGCGTGATAGAGAAGTGTGATTGAGAAGCGAGAAGCGTGATAGAGAAGCGAGAAGTGTGATAGAGTGTGCAAGAGAGCGAGAAGTACAGCTGACGTATATCCCTGGGGCTGTTTCTTTCCTGGGCTATGCTGGGCAGGGTGCATCTTTCCTGGGCTGTCCTGGACAGGCTGCATTGGAAAAAATGTGGGATAATGGATATTGGATGGCCTTGTTTATAATATCAATAAGCTGTGGTTTCTTTATCTGTGGGTTTAGGGACATTGGAAAAGTTTGTTTTTACAATTTCCCAAAGCTGTGGGTTTTTCCAAGCTGTGGGTTCCCCCATCCGCATTGGAATTCTCACTGCTTTTTGTTTTGGCTCTAACCAGCAGCTTCTAGGCAGCTTCCCTGGCATGGTTAGGCTGGGTAGCAAGCCAGGGTAGCTGCCTAGAAGCTGCTGCCCGTAGCTGAATAGAAAGGCTATGTAGAAAAGCACAGCTTGGCTGCAGCACATGCTCATAGCTTGCATACTTACATTAGCTGGCTTGTGAACGCCATCCTGGCGGTAGATATGATAGGGTATCCTTGGTGCGGTAAGCCGGTTGGGTGTGATGTCGTTGTGGTGCACATTGGAGGGTTAGTATTGGCCTGGCACGGCATGGTTTGGCTGGGTAGCAAGGCAGGGGAGCTGTCTAGAAGCTGCTGCCCGTAGCTGAATAGAAAGGCTATGAAGAAAAGCACCGCTTGGCTGCAGTCGTGGTGCGCAGTGGAGGGTTAGTAAGGGCATGGTCCGGCACAAGGTTGAGGCAAATTAATCAACTCATTCAACTTCATGTGTCGATATGGCACAAGCCTCGTGCTCTAGCAAAAGCGTTTGGACTCTATATTTCCGGTATATATGGTAAAGTAGTCGTTTAGATGGTAAGCAGGTTGGCAGGCTTGGCTATGATGCAGTTGTCATGTGCACAGTGTAGGGATTCTGTCATGAGACACGCCTCATACTCCAGACAAACTGAAATAAAAGCTACTGAACGGTGTAGTAGTGGTATATATGGTAGGGTAGCCGTGTAGATGGTAAGCAGGTTGGCAGGCTTGGCTGCGCTGAAGTTGTCATGGTGCCCAGTCGAGGGTTAGTAAGGGCATGCAAGGCACATGGTGGAGGCAAATCAATCAACTCATTCAACTTCATGTGTCGATATGGCACAAGCCTCGCATTCAAGCAAATGCGTTTGGACTTCATATTTCTGGTATATATGGTAGAATAGCGGTGTAAACGGTAAGCAGGTTGGCAGTGATGTAGTTGCCATGGTGCGCAGTGGAGGGTTAGTATGGGCATGGCACGGCACATAGTGGAGACAAATTAATCAAAGCATTCAACTTGTCGATATGTCACAAGCCTCGTACTCTAGCAAAAGCGTTTGGACTTTATATTTGCGGTATATATGGGTATATGGGTAGCTGTTTCGATGGTTGGCTATATATGGGTTGCCATGTAGATGGTTGGCTATATATGGGTAGCCGTGTAGATGGTAAGCAGGTTGGCAGGCTTGGCTGTGATAAAATTGTCATGCCATGGTGCGCAGTATAGGGCTTCCCATATGAGACATGCCTCATACTCTAGACGACCTTAAATAAAAGCTACTGAACGGTGTAGTAGTGGTATATATGGTAGATTCTCCATGATGAGGGTAAGCAGGTTGGCAAAGTTGAATGTGATGAAGTCGTTTTGGTGCACATTGTAGGGCACTGTTTCTTTATGGGGCTACAAGTAGCAGCTTCGGGGCAGCTCCTTACCTGCATCCTTGGGTCATGTAATGATAACACCTGGTGGGGCGTGGTGTTAAGGGAGCCCGTCGTACGCGGGTGGGGGGCGGTCTCCTACCTCAACTGGACAAGCTACCATCGCGGTTGACGACGACCTGGAACGCCAAGAGCGACCGAAGGGGGAGTTGAACCCCCGACTCTTCATCCTTACGCGACCTGGTCTACCACTAGACCATTGTAAATCGCTGAAAGGGGCTATCCTTGGGTCAAACCTGAAGCTAGCTATTGCGTCTGAAAGCTGACATGACAGGTACTCCGATGCTGCTGCAAGCTTTGGGCTTGACCCCAGTGGCTAGCTAATGGAGCTGGCTGTAAGCTGCCATGCATAGCCCCCAAATTAAACAGTGTAGCAGGGCTTTCAAGACGATACGATACGTGACACGTCTCGTAATATTGGCGAGCTGAAATAATAGCTTGTGCGTATTCTACTAGGGAATGGCAGGTGGGCCAGGTTGGTGTGCTTGGTCGTGGGTTGCAGGGTGGCAAGGTTGCAGGGTTGGTGTGCTTGGTCTACTAGGGAATGGCAGAATGGCAGGGTTGGTGTGCTTGGTCGTGATGTGGGAGTGTTGAGCTTCGCCTCCTGCATCACGCCTGTACTGGATTTCCTCGGTTCTTCTCAGGCTGAAGGAGCTACCCTGAAGCTGCTAAATGTAGTTGATAATTCTAGCCTTGTCAGTCGCACCAGAACGGTCAACGCATTTTTGGTAGTGATACAAGGGGGAGTGTTGAGATTTACTCCCTCCATCGTTCCCTGTTAGGCTGTAGGTGCTCGTGCAGGGTGAGGAGTAGTTTTTCCATCACCTTTGTGGGGAATTCGCCAAGTGCACCTACTATCAGCCGGTGGTAGGATGCTCTCGTGTTTTCCTTGGCGAGCTTTTCCCGCACTACCAGGGGAGTCTACCAGGGAAGTTCATCAGTAGTTCACACCAGTGTACCACATTTTGTCAAATTGGTCAGCGCTTTGTAGTGCAAAAAACGCAAAAACTGCGCGCTGCGCCCACAGGGGGTTTGAAAAACTGCGCAAAACGCGCAGTGGGGCTCAAAAAGCGTGCGAGAAATGTGTGTGCGCCGCGTACTACCCTGGTCCACACTTTACAGGCTGGGGGAGCTGCCCAGAAACTACTAAATGTCGTTTTGATCATATTAGTCCATGAACAGATGAATAGATAAATGCGTGTTCATGCAGGTTATAATGCTGATGCAGTTTAATATATTCATAATATGTAGTTTAAACTAGTCATCTGTATGATCAATTATTATTATATTATTATAAGATAAATAGTTTAAACCACATGAGTAGTTTTAACTGTTAATCTATTGTATGTACAACTGGTATAGTTTAAGCTGCATTAAAAGCTTCAACTATTTCACTCATATTGTTTAAGCTAGTTATCATATAGTTTGAACTATCACTTGTATAGTTTCAACTATATGATTACTAGTTTGAACTACCACTGGTTGAGTTTAAACTAGCATCGCATTAGAAGGCTGGCACAGACATGTGGTCTGGCCGGGGGGGGCGAGGGATGATGTTGGAAAGCAGGGTACTCTTTATGGTGATGAATGTAGCAAGTGCTCAACACTGTACACCATAATGCTTGGGGTTTAGGGTTTAGTAGCAAATGCTCAATCGTGCACCATAATGCTTAGGGTTTAGGGTTTAGTAGCAAGTGCTTAATTGTGCACCATAATGCTTAGGGTTTAGGGTTTAGTAGCAAGTGCACAATTATGTACCTGAATGCTTAGGGTTTAGGGTAAAGTAGCAAGTGCTCAACTGTGCACCATAATGCTTAGGGTTTAGGGTTTAGTAGCAAGTGCACAATTATGTACCTTAATGCTTAGGGTTTAGGGTTTAGTAGCAAGTGCACAATTATGTACCTTAATGCTTAGGGTTTAGGGTTTAGTAGCAAGTGCACAATTGTGTACCTGAATGCTTAGGGTTTAGGGTTTAGTAGCAAGTGCACAATTGTGTACCTTCATATTTTGGGTATGTCAGAGTCGTTCTGGGCATAATGGGGCCTAGTCATGGTCTCTGAGCCTTATGGCTGATCACCTTCAAGGTGAGGGTAGGTGTTCATGACATCCTGAGTTTGCATACATGACGTAGGGTTTCATGACATCCTGAGTTTGCATTTGCATGAGCTCACGTAGCTAGCCCAGGCCCAAGCCAGGGGACGAAAATGCAACGAAGGGCACGGAGCGCTTCTCCCAGCCAGGGTTCTATATATATATATGTATATGTATAGATATAGATATAGATATATAGATCTATATAGATATATAGATATCGATATATGTAGATATATATCTATATATATATAGATATAGATCTATATATATACATATAGATAGATAGATATATATATATATATATATGTATATATGTATAGATCTGTATATATCTATATACAGATCTATACATATATATATATATATGTATAGATATATATATATAGATATCTATATAGATATCTATGTAGATATCTATGTGTCATATATATCATATATATCATATATATGATATGTATGATATATATGATACATATCATATCTATATGTATGATATATATCATATATGATACAGTGTTGCTACACCTAATAGCTTCTAGCAAGCTTCCCATGCAAGCTAGAGCAGTGTTACTACACCTATTAGCTTCTAGCAAGCTAGAGCAGTGTTGCTACACCTATTAGCTTCTAGCAAGCTAGAGCAGTGTTGCTACACCTATTAGCTTCTAGCTAGCTAGAGCAGTGTTGCTACACCTGTTAGCTTCTAGCTAGCTAGAGCAGTGTTGCTACACCTATTAGCTTCTAGCAAGCTCCCCCCGCAAGCCAGAGCAGTCTTTCTTCGGGGGCCGATTGTGGCGGCTTCAAGCCCAAGTTCAGTACTTAGCTTTGCTACTGCTCGAATGACATATGTATAGCTTAGTTGTTCAAAACGAATTTGGCCATATCTTTTGTCAATACTGTATACCAGTACTGGTATGGATGACGTAGACTTAAAAACTACGTTGTGTGATGGCTAAATTGTGTGATAGCTACATAGTGTGATTTTGACACCTCTACCTACTGTTGACTGAGAGAGGATAATTGGAAGACCCCCCAGAAGTTAAGTGGGCTAGGTTGGATTGGATTGCGAACCTTGCAAAATCGCGCTGACGCGCGCGCTTTGTAGTACCCTGGTGTGGCCTTGCTGCACCCTGGTGTGGCCTTGCTGCACCCTGGTGTGGCCTTGCTGCACCCTGGTGCGGCCTTGCTGCACCCTGGTGTGGCCTTGCTGCACCCTGGTGTGGCCTTGCTACAAGAATGGTGGCAGTTGTGGTGGTGGTGGTGGTGGTAGGGATGGTGATGATGATATGGGAAGAGAGGTTGCGAATCCAAAGAAGTCGCCCCACTAGTATGTTTGGTTGGAGCTGTGGTGGTGGTGGTGGTGGTGGTGGTGGTAGGGGTGGCGGTGATGATATTGGAAGAGAGGTTGCGAATCCAAACAAGTCGTCCCACTATTATGTTTGGTTGGAGCTGTGGTGGTGGTTGTGGTAGGGGTGGTGATGATGATTAGGGAAGAGAGGTTGCGATTCCAAACAAGTCGCCCCACTAGCATGCTCCAGTTGGAACTGTGCTTTTGTTGTGCCCCTGATTGATTGAGGACTCTAACTTGGTTATAAAGCTTCAGCCAGCAACTTGGCTGCTCGCTGTCTTCGGCATAAAAAAAAATACCAGGAGAATGTAAACACCTTTTCACTTTCCCCACTTTTTATATTTTCTCACTTTTCTTCATTTTTTACATTTTACAGCCCTCGATGTAGGTCCGAAGCTCTCGTCTTAAGCTACCTGACGATGCCTCATGAGCGTTTCCTACCCGCATCAACTGCCGTCGCCAGCTAACTGCGGACGTGCGAATTGCACTGATGTTAACCTTCGAACTGCGAAATTGATAACTTGTGCTCTTCCGACCCCCCGAATCTGCCATCTTTTTGAGCTTCGTGCTTCTACCCAGCTTCTACCTAGGGGCAGCTTGAACTTGAACTCGCAGCGGCGGTGCACAATTGGTAGCCACATATCTCCAGCAACTGGCTGGCTCCGATCCTGCATCTTCATCAAGCCGGCAACGCACACATCAAACGGCCAACGCAATGCCGACCGACCCACGCCAGAGGCAAAAATACCCAAAGCCAGCTGCTCGGGGCGGTCATTCTAGTTCGGGCACCGCTATTATACTACGCCGATATCGTTGACGTCATCAAGGCTGGGGGGCGGACCCCCCCCCCCCCCCCCCCCCCCCCCTCGCAAGGGGGTCCGCAGCGAAGCAACGCAGTACTTGAGGTGGATTCCGTTGACTAGGCACTTCAGCGAATTTTCAATTGCGCAAATTGAAAGAGCTGAAAGTGGTGGGGTTGGTGCGATTGACCCACTGGTCACAACTAACTGGCTTCGGTCAGTTCCATCGTTGCCACCTGTCGTTCAATTGCCAACACACTCCGCCAATTTCCCGCATCGCTTGCGACACTGCACAGGACTTGTTCTTCATGCCTGTCTACCGTACTTCGCACTGTTTTTTTGTGTTAAGCTTTTTTATGTGCTTACCTCCTGGACCAGGTTCCGAGTTTTTTTTCTGAACCCTCACTTTTTTAAACTGTCCAGCTGCTCCGTCGCTGTACGGTCTGCGCATTGATTTTTGCTGAGTATGTAACAATACCCTTCATTGCCAGGCGGGAAGGAGAGCGGAAAGGAGAGGGATGCCAAGGTAGGCAATCCAGAGCACCAAGCCCAACAACCACAAGAGAGAAGGGCCGGGAAAAAACTAGAACCCAAGGCCACGTCCTATGAGCACATTGATATGCAGCGGTAGAGCCCTTGAAAGAAAAATAGCGCTAGTCAACCCAGCACAACCATCTTGCAAAAAGGACCAGAGTGCCCAGGATAAAGACCATAGGCAACATAAGGGGAAAGAGAGAGTCCAGACTATGGATGGCTATAAGCATCTATATTTATAATTTATAATGTACTGTCCGGTTCATCTATCGTGTGACATAAGTCGATGGTGCTAACTCGATTGCAAAAGTTCTCTGCGGCTTTGTGGCGTAGTGGCTGCGCGTCAGATTCCTAAACCCGAGATTATGGGTTCGAGCCCACTGAGGTCATTTCCTGGAAGGAATGCGTACAGTTGTAACATGATGAATGAGTATTATGTCGAATTTTTACATGGTATTTCCCATAACCTCTCCTAAAATGGTATTATTGTTGAGTAATTTTAGCCTATGCCGAAGACTGTGGTTAGTCAAATTGGTTACATAGCTTAAGTGCTCTTCCACGATAATACCGTATCAGGAGAGGCTAATAAAAAGCACTCTTACTTGAATGTCAGCAATGTAAATTCAATGACTTTTCAAATGTTCCGAGATTCAAAATCTGACCTCGGTGGGGCTCGAACCCACAACCTCGAGATTTGGAATCTGACGCGCTACCATTACGCCACGAAGCCATTCTCTGAACAAAATCGTTAAACATATAATACATCAACTTTATAAGTTTTCAGGGGGGTTTGTTCTCGCAATGGAATATTTCTAAGGGACCCGCGTTCGATCCTCGCAGGGGGTCGAAACGGATGAGTCGCATTCCACTAACGGGAGTTGGATCGCCTTACCTCGGAGGGCACTTAATCGCGTACGGATCTCAGAGTTGTGGACTGTGGACGCGGTGCAATAAATAATGTTAATACCCACCGTGGATGAACACACTGCTTCTCGATTCGGGTCTCTACCCGGCGATGTAAAGATCCTTCACCTTTATCCGGAACACCCTGCTTCAGCCAGTCGTTGGACCCATGGAAATACCGTTGGACTCAGGTATCAATACGCCAACATGGGTGACTGTCATTACTTTTGCCCAGTCTGGAGGGCGGTATGGTCCAGATCCCGTTGGGTAGAGCTCACGCCAAACGGGAGATGTTCGATCCCCACTGCCGGAAGACAGTGGTGTTCGGAGTCCGTTCCTTCGGGGGCGGTGGTGTTTCCACTGCCAGGATAAGTGGCCATTGTAATCTTTCTTTCTTTCTTCTGCAATGGACCCAGTCTGGAGGGCCATGGCCATGGCCATGGCCATTGTAATCTTCTTCTCTAGTCTGGAGGGCGGTATGGTCCAGACCCCGTGGGGTAAAGCTCACGCCAAACGGGAGAAGTTCGATCCCCACTGCCGGAAGACAGTGGTGTTCGGAGTCCGTTCCCTCGGGGGCGGTGGTGTTTCCACTGAAAGGATAAGTGGCCATTGTAATCTTCTTCTGCAATGGGCCCACCCCACAATCCCCGGTATGTGACAGGATGTACCCGGATGTTTGCTCGGCGTTTGTCTGCTCTCTGGTCCTTTCCTTGGGAAAACCAACAGAAGGAAATCATGTGGCGTCTTGCAGCTGATGGGGTCCGTGGAGCATCATCCAGGTTACAGTTTCGTTGCCCATGTTGCCCTGATGCGCCTCCAGACTCAGATGCTCGTATGCACAGTTTTTGGACTTGTCCCGTGGCTGTGGCGGTTCGAGATGCTATTCAGACCACCCTGCTTGCCTCTACCACTGTCCCCCTCCAACGGGCCAGCCTCTGGTTGTGCTACCCCCGCCCTTCTTCGACTATTTATCTGGAGGTGTGGGGTGTTGTCTGCCTTGCTGCTCTGTCAGCCATGGATCATGGTCGACTGCAAGCGTGGAGGTTGCACTATGCAGCCTCTAATCAGGCTCTTCTTAACCAAGGTCAACGCACTCTCTATGAGGTGTGGGGACTAACTAATCCTCACGAGGTGGCATCCCGCCCTATCTCTGTCCGGGCTGGGGCCCTTGCTGTGACTGATTTTTGGGCCCGCATCGCTGACTTTGTAGCCATTGGGGCACCCCCGGATGATTGGGAGGACACTGTGGACTCTTCTCACCCCTTCATTAGTCATGGGGGAGCCAGGGTCAATATGGGTTCTCCCCCTCAAACTTTTCCGCATGAAGATGCTTCCCTCATCCACGATCCTCCCCTTTCTCCTCCCCCCATCCCACCTTCACCATCTCCGCTCTTCACTCCTGTTCTCCCCATGGTTCCACTGGTACCCTCCCCTTCTCACACGCACCGGTTAGGTAGCCAACTGATTTTGCCAGAAGAGTGGTCTTACGATTAGCTGATACCTTTTTGCTAGTCTTTCATTGCACGCGCCTGCTTGCTTGCCTCTTTCCGCTCCTCTTTTCAGCTCCTCTTTCTTGGGTGCCTAGCATTAGTTCGCTCTCGGGTTCCGTACGTCACAGGACACCCTTTTGTATGGTTCTTTGGTTTGGCCCTTCATGCCCGCAGTTTTCGGGTTTGGGTTTGGGGTTTAGGATTACCAGTTTCCACCCTGGACCCTAAACCCTAACCCCTCCCTTCTCCTTTTCGCCTCCCTTTCTCGCTGGCTGTGCTTAGATTGTTGGTTTCGTTTCTCTAGTAATAGCTCTAGTTTGTGGCTTCTGGTGTCCGGGCTGGGCAGGTTTACCAAGTGTGGTGGATTCTCTTGCCCCTAACATGTGTGCCTGCTTTCTGAGTCTTGCTAGATTGGTTTCTGGCCTCTCTGTTTTCGGCTGGCCTCCCCCTTTCCTTCATGGGGTGTCTATGGTTATCATCCTTGACACTCCGGTCCTTTTCTGCAAGTTGGCTGTGTCGGGTTGTCTTGTGCTTTCTTCCATTGAGGGCATTATCGCTGCATATTAAGGTGCTCATAGCGCATGCCCTTGGGTGGTATTTAGTTCTTTTAGTTTGGCCTTCCTCTCTTGTGGTTGGTGGGCTTGGTGTTCTGGATTGCTTACTTTTGCATCCCTCCCCTTTCCGCTCTCCTTTACGCCTCTAGTTTGTTTCCTTTTTGGGGACTTGACCTAGTTTGTTTTCAGGTTTGTGGGGGTGCCTTCAAAACCCTCGTGCTTCCGTGTTATAAAATTGGATGGTCGGCAGGCTGTGCTGCTGTCCAGTCTCGGCAGTGATTTGCTGAGTTTATGTAACGAACCCTCTCTCTCTTGTTCTCACTTCTCGAGTCTCCGACCTCCTGGACCAGGTTCTGAGGGGTATGTTGCCCAAACCCCCACTGTTATAAAACTGTCCAGCTGCCTCGGCGCTGTTCAGTCTCGGCATAGATTTTTGCTGAGTATGTAACTATATCCTCTCTCTCTCCGTTTGGCTCTTGACCTGTTTGGCTGCTCTCCTGTGCCCTCTCTCCGTCCTTAAGCTTGATGGTTTCTTGACAGCTAGACTTTGGACTCTCTTAGCTTTTCCCCGCCGGTCTTGGTCTTTCGCTTTTCCTCACGCTTTTTATCGTGGTAGTAGATCTGCTTAGGTTGTTAAGTGTCCTTTCTTAGCTGTGCTTTTCCTTGTGGCGTTTTGGCTGACGGCTTGGCCTTGGGTTTGCCTTTAGATAGGGAGTGTTAAGGCCGCCTTTTTAGAGCTCTTTGCCTCTCTCCTTGTTTGTTTGGTGATTTTCCTGTGCCTTTTGTCCTTCACGTCTTCTTGTAGAATCTCGCTTTTTAGGCCTCGGCAACTCTCAGCCCTTCTACATTATACTCTTAATTCGCTAGTTTCTCTATGCCTTGGTAGTTCGCATTGCTTGTTGTCAAGCCTTTTTTTTGCTCTTTCGTACGCTTTTTTGGAGGTCACCTCCTGGACCAGGTTCTGAGGGGTATGTTGCCCAAACCCTCACTGTTATAAAACTGTCCAGCTGCCTCGGCGCTGTTCAGTCTCGGCATTGATTTTTGCTGAGTATGTAACTATATCCTCTCTCTTAAAGTTTTGCTCTTTTGGCTTAGCCCTCTTCTCTTGTGTTTGTTGGGCTTGGTGCTCTGGATTGCCTGCCTTATCATCCCTCCCCTTCACGCTCCCCTTTCCGCTCTTCTTCCCGCCACTAGTTTGTTTCCTTTTTTGGGACTTGACCTAGTTTGTTTTCAGGTTTGTGGGGGGGCCTTCAAAACCCTCGTGCTTCCGTGTTATAAAATTGGATGGTCGGCAGGCTGTGCTGCTGTCCAGTCTCGGCAGTGATTTTCTGAGTTTATGTAACGAACCCTCTCTCTTAAAGCGCTGTGCCTGCCTTCTGAGTCTTGCTAGGTTGGTTTCTGGCCTCTCTGTTTTCGGCTGGCCTCCCCCTTTCCTTCATGGGGTGTCTGTGGTTATCATCCTGGACACTCCGGTCCTGGATGCTCATAGCGCGTGCCCTTGATTAGTCTTTAGCTCTTTTCTCCCATCCCTCTTCTCTTGTGTTTGTTGAGCTTGGTGTTCTGGATTGACTACCTCGGCATCCCTCCCCTTCACGCTCCCCTTTCTGCTCCTCTTTCCGCCTCTAGTTTGTTTCCTTTTTTGGACTTGACCTAGATTTTTGGCGAAGCCCCCCCATCTGGGGAGCGGGAGCCCCCAGTGTTACCCATTTGTCCGTCCATCCGTCTGACCGTGATGAAGCCCAACACATCAGCCAACGGTATCGTAACTAACTCGCTTCCCTTGCCACCTGTCGCTCCGTCGCGATCACTCTCCGCCATTTTTAGCGTCGCAGGCGACGCTGCATAGAACTTGTTTCAGGCTTGTGGGGGTGCCTTCAAAAACCCTCGTGCTTCCGTGTCAGATTGGATGGTCAGCACTCGGCAGGCTGTGCTGCTGTCCAATCTCGGCAGTGATTTGCTGAGTTTATGTAACGACCCCCTTTCTCTCAACGTCCAATCCAGCTAACATATGGCATTTTGTTTTTTTATGTTTTAAGCTGCCCCGGCGCTGTTCTGTCTCGGCATTGATCTTTGCTGAGTACCGTATGTAACAATATTCTCTTTTTTTTTTTTATGATTTGCTGAGTTTATGTAACGAATCCTCTCTCTAGGGGGCACCCTTCATCTTTAGTCATTGTATGCCCTTTTGTTGTTTTATGCATTGCGCTTCCTGCCGTTTTTCGCCCCCCACCTCCTTTAGTCCTTTCCGCCTCTCTTTCGCTGTAGTCCAGCTTTGCTTGGTTTGTTGTTTTTTCATCTACCTTGAGCTTTTGCTTGTGGCTTCTGGTGTACGGGCAAGGCTTTGTGTTTGCTGCTTAAACTATTAGATGCTTCTAGCAAACAGGTCTGTCCTGTGTGGTGGATTATCTCGCCCCTGTCATGTGTGCCTGCTTGGTGAGTCTTGCTAGGTTGGTTTCTGGACTCTCTGTATTTTGTCTGGACTCCCCCTTTGCTTCATGGGGGTGCCTATGGTTGTTATCCTAGGCACTCAGGCCCTTTTCTGAAAGGTGGTTGTGCTGGGTTGACTTGTGCTTTTTTCCTTTCAGGGCATTATCGCTGCATACCGGTAGTAAGGTGCTCGTAGCGCATGCCCTTGGGGTCCTTGGGGGTCTTTTGTCCTTTTGGGTTCGGCCCCCCTCTACTGTGTTTGTTGGGCTTCGTGCTCTGGATTGCCCACCTTGGCATCACTCCCCTTTCCGCCTCTAGTTTATTTCCTTTTTTCCCTTCGAAACCATTCCTACTTTTGTTTTTCAGGTTTATGGGGGTGCCTAAAAAACCGCATGCTCCCAGTCATAAAATTGGATGGTAGGCAGGTTGTGCTGCTGTCCTGTCTCGGCAGTGATTTGCTGAGTTTATGTAACGACCCCCCCTCCCCCCCCCCTCTCTCTCTCAGCTTTCTGCTGAGTTTATGTAACGTACCCTCTCTCTCTCTCTCTCTCTCTCTTAGCCCCCCTCCTACTTTCCGCCTCCCTTTCTCTCTAGTCCAGCTGTGCTCCATTTGTTGAAATGGAAAAATGGAAGAAAAAAGTGAAACATGTTTTTACTGCCGAAGACGGCGAGCAGCCAAATTGCCGGCTGTAGCTATGTAACCATCCTCAAATTGAAGTACGTTTGAAGACGCAAACAAGTTAAAAATGTATGTTCCATGAGCAATAAAATGCGGTCAATGGTCCGAAATGTGAGTCCCTTAAGCCAAAATCTACGTTTCATGTGCAAAAATACGTTCAATGATCAACCACGTAAGTACCGGTATGTGTAAGTAACATGTAAACCCGCATCTACGTTTCCAATTTAAGTGAACCTCAATTTTTGTCTTCCTCATGAAATTCTCTACACCAGGGTACTTTCAAGCGCACGCTTTCACGTGCTGCCTTTTGAGCCCCACTGCGCGTTTCGCACAGTTTTTTGCACTACTAAGCGCAGTTTTTGTTGTTTCAAGTGCGCTACAGCGCTGGCCAATTTGATCAATGAAATTAACCTGCTCTACACCCGTGTGATTACATCCTGTACTCAGGAGTTTGGTGTTGTAGCGTCTCTATCAGGGTACTTCAAATGGCCAAATAGGCCAGCGCTTTAGCGCACTTGAAAACAAAAAAACTGCGCTTTGTAGTGCAAAAAGCGCAAAAATTGCTTGCAGCGCCCAGAAGGGGTTGCAAAAAAACTGCGCTTAAAGCGCAGAGGGGGTCAAAAAGTCAGCGCTCAAAAGCGCGCGCTTTGAATTACCCTGGTCTCTATACTACCCATGATCACTCCGCCTGCAGACGGCGACCAGCCTCTCCCTTCGGCAGCCTACACTTGTTCAGGTTGTTGAATAGGAGTTCAAGGTGTTCAACACCTGTTCAACAACTACATGTTTAACTAATGATGCAGATAAACAGGTTTGTTACACCTTAAACACCTGTTTAACAACCTGTAAAGGGCGCTGGCTGCCTTAGGGTTTAGGCTGATGAACCGTGTAATCCTTCCAATCCAATTAAAATAAAATTGTTTAATTTTAATTCTTTAATTTTATTTTTTATAATTGTTCTCTATATGTTTCCATGGATGTGTGCGTCCAAAATCTGGAGCCCGAGCCACATAAAACAACTTATTGAATATACTAACTGGAACAGACCAAGCTGCATCCCCTGATATTCATAAGCAGGAAACGGCAATATGATATCATATGATGCAATTTGTATGATATCATGTGACATCAAAATGATATCATATGATATCATACTCGCCTTTTGTCAACATCATATGATGCGGTCCCCAGGGTACTTCAAATGGCCAAATTGGCCAGCGCTTTAGCGCACTTGAAAACAAGAAAACTGCGCTTTGTAGGGCAAAAAGCGCAAAAATTGCTTGCAGCGCCCACAAGGGGTTGCAAAAAACTGCGCTTAAAGCGCAGAGGGGGTCAAAAAGTCAGCGCTCAAAAGCGCGCGCTTTGAATTACCCTGGTGGTCCCATTCATATGAGACATGATGGGTTTGTGAAGCGATTCCAAGGTGTGACACAGGGTACTAATTAGGGAAAAGGGTGTGAAAAAGGGGTGGGTTACTGTTTCAGGAAGGTTTGAAACAAAAACAGGTACTTCTTTCCGAAGGTGTGAAACAGGGTACTTCAGGAAGGTGTGAAACAGGGTACTTCCGAAGGTGTGAAACAGGGTACTTCAGGAAGGTGTGAAACAGGGTACTTCCGAAGGTGTGAAACAGGGTACTTCAGGAAGGTGTGAAACAGGGTACTTCCGAAACAGGGTACTTCCGAAACAGGGTTACTTCTTGCTACTTTCCAAGGTGTGAACAGGTTACTTTTCAAAGACCAGCTCTGCTGCTTCGCCGGCTTACAATTTTGTGGCCAACCGAAAATTCCGAAACTCGGGTTCGCTCCGAAGAACCAGGTACTCCAGCTACCATAGACGCAAGCAATTTTATAGCCTGCGTCCTAAAGAGCAACAGACCCTTCCTTCTGGTTAACGTACCCTCCCCACTTTCTAACAACTCGAATGCGACGCAAACAGACCCTTTCAAATTTGCGTTCTAACAAGGAGGAAGCTGCGTCTGAAACCAACAAACTAACTGCCTGGTGAAACCTTCGTCACCCGGAATAGGTTTTGCTTTGAACAGAAAGCGGGCCCAGATCCCTGTTTTGCATCCAACTGTCTTAAACAATTTCAGTTGGTCATTTCTGGAATCCATGGGAGGACGTAACAGTTTGGCTCAGTCCCCCCATTAAGCTAACCTATTTGGGCCTAACCCTGGGACCTACAACATGCATGCAATAAAATGAAACCACACTAGCTTTTTTTTTTTTTTCATCCCTTCCCTTCATGGGTTTGGGCAGTCCCTTTAGCCTAATTGGGCCTAAACCCCTGGATAAAAAACATGCATGCCATACCATAACCACCACTTAGCTTTTTCAAAAATCCCTTCCCCTGTAACGGTTTGGGCAAGCCCTTAAGCCCTATGGCCGACCCCTGGGAAACGAAAAACATCATGCTACAAAAAAAACCACCCACAAAGCGTTTCAAAAAAAAAAAAAAAAAAAAAAAAGAATCCCTTCCTGGTCCCCCCACGGTTTGGGCAAGTCCTTTAAGCGGTTGGGCCTACCCCTGGACTGCAATATATATATAAATTATATACTGTGATGGCGACTCTGGAATTATGAGGAATGTCGTTTACGCTGACCTCAACATGATGGTGAACTGCCAAGACTATTGACTGACTGCACTGAGTCAAGAACTAGCAGTACATTGTTGCATGGCATGATGAAATGGTAATTGTATAATGATAAGACCTAGTAGTACAATGCCTCATGATACTTTGAATTGATAGCTATGTAATGGTAAGACCTAGCAGTACACTGTCGCATGGCATGATGAAATGATAACTGTACAGTGATAAGACCTAGCAGTACACTGTCGCATGGCATGATGAAATGATAACTATATAATGATAAGACTCAGCAGTATCTGCTGCATGATACTTTGAAATGAAAACTGTATAATGATAATACCCAGTAGTACATTGTTGCATGGCATGATGAAATGAAAACTGTATAATGATAAGACCTAGTAGTACACTGTTGCATGGCATGATGAAGTGATATCTGTAGAATGATAAGGTTTAGTAGTACACTGCTGCATGATACCTTGAAATGATAACTGTATAATGATAACTGTACAACGAAAACTGTTAAATAAGAATACCTAGTTGTATACTGTTGCATGGCATGATGAAATGATGACTGTATAATGATAAGGTTTAGCAGTACACTGCTGCATGCTACTTTAAAATGAAAACTACATAATGATAAGTACTAGCAGTACAATGTTGCTTGATACTTTGAAATGATAATGACTGTATAATGATAATACCAAGTTGGACACTGTTGCATGGTATGATGAAATGATGACTGTATAATGATAAGGTTTAGCAGTACACTGCTGCATGCTACTTTAAAATGAAAACTACATAATGATAAGTACTAGCAGTACAATGTTGCTTGATACTTTGAAATGAGAACTGCATAATGATAATACCTACACTGTTGCATGGTATGATGAAATGATTACTGTATAATGATAAGGTTTAGTAGTACACTGCTGCATGCTACTTCACTTTATTTGAAAACTGTGTTATGATAAGGCCTAGTACTACACTGCTGCATGACATGATGAAAGTACAACTGTCTGTTGGCTAGATCCCTTGAAATGAGACCAGAGGCAGCTAGTGCTTGGCTGCGGTGCTCATGACAAAGCCCGCGCCAGGCACACGTTTGTTGGCTAGATCCCTTGAAAAGAGACCAGAAGACAGCTAGTGCTTGGCTGCGGTGCTCATGACAAAGCCCGCACCAGCCACATGTCCGTTGGCCAGATCCCTAACGAGGAGACCAGGAGACAGCTAGTGCTTGGCTGCGGTGCTCATGACAAAGCCCGCACCAGCCACATGTCCGTTGGCTAGATCCCTAACAATGAGACCAGAAGACAGCTAGTGCTTTGCTGCGGTGCTCATGACAAAGCCCGCACCAGCCACATGTCCGTTGGCCAGATCCCTAACGATGAGACGTGACCCCTCCTTCAGCCACTCAGGTCGACTCACAAACCTGAATTGGGGGTCAGTGGCAGGGGAGTAAAGGCATGCCAGCAAGGTGGAGTGCAGGTTTTCTGACTACACGCAAGCACCCTAACACGCAAGCACCCTAACATGCATTTAACCTCTCCTCCTCCTCCCCACCCAGTCAACGCGGATGCCTTCCTGCCAGAGAGTGCGTAGAAGGCATCCGCATTGGGCCACCCTCACCCTCACCCTAACACACACCCCACCACCAGCCCCCCCACCCACCAACACCACACCACTACACACACCTACGGCACCACCACCCTCCTTCAGCCCCTCCTCCTCCTCCCCAACCATTGTTTTCTGTGATCCCTTGCATTGCCGACATCCAAATACAACCCACTACATCCAATAACAACTCACTGGTTTGAGGATCAGTTCCTAAGTGCTTTTTCGTTTGAAGCCCCTCCTGTCACGGTTGGGCAAGTCCCTTGAGCCTATTTGGCCTACCCCTGGACTGTAGCATACATGTGCATTGTCCCTTTCTGGGCTATGCATAGTAGCTTCCATCCAGCTCCAATAGCCAGATATTGATGATGAGGATGGCATTTTCCCTCCTCCCCCCCCCCCCCCCCCCCCCCCCCCCCCCTTTAACCAATGAACTCCACCCACCTCAGTTTGAGCTGTGTGACAGTGCCCAGCTCCCCCCCTTTCCAGCTTGCCCTCAGCTCCTCCTCCTCCCCGCCCACCCTTCAAGCAATGAACTCCACCCACCTTAATTTGAGCTGCATCACAGTACCCAGGCCCCCATCCTACAGCTTGCCCTCAGCTCCTCCCCCTCCCTGCCCCCCCTTCAAGCAATGCACTCCACCTACCTCAGTTTGAGCTGTGCGACAGTGCCCAGGCCCTCCCCCCCCAGCTTCCCATCAGCTCCAGAGTGAAGGATTGCTGCAGCAGCTCTGATGCTGCATGACAGGGTGTCATCAACAGCAGCAGTACAGCTAGGGTCGACATTTGAGTTAGCCCTGGAGATGCGCGACATGGAAACGCCATCTGGAAGCTCCTGTCATGTTGGGGGTCGGGATGTGTGTGTGTGTGTCTGTATGTATGTCTGGGTGTGTGAGTGGTGTGGTGGTGTGTGGGGATGTGTCTGTGTGGGGGGGAGGGCGGGAGGGTAGGAGGAGGAGCTGAGGGGAAGCTGGAGGAGGGGGACCGGGGCACTGTCACATAACTTAATTTCATGTGGGTGGAGTTCATTGGTTGATGGGTGGGCAGGGAGGGGATGTGTGTGTGGTAGAGGCTATAGGGTGGGGGGTGTCTGTGTGTGGTCTGTGTGCATGTGCATGTGCATGTGTATGTGCGGGGTTGGGTGGGGTAATAAAATGGGTGATGCATGTGTTTGTACATCTTGTAACAGTCCATGGCTAGACAAACAGACCCAAGGGACCCTTGTATATGTAATAATACTAGTATATGTACTAATCCTTGTATATGTAATAATCCTTGTATATGTACTAATCCTTGTATATGTAATAATCCTTGTATATGTAATAATACTAGTATATGTAATAATCCTTGTATATGTAATAATCCTAGTATATGTAATAATCCTTGTATCTGTAATAATACTAGTATATGTAATAATCCTAGTATATGTAATAATCCTTGTACATGTAATAATCCTAGTATATGTAATAATCCTTGTATATGTAATAATCCTAGTATATGTAATAATCCTTGTATATGTAATAATACTAGTATATGTAATAATCCTTGTATATGTAATAATACTAGTATATGTAATAATCCTTGTATATGTAATAATCCTTGTATATGTAATAATCCTTGTATATGTAATAATCCTAGTATATGTAATAATCCTTGTATATGTAATAATCCTAGTATATGTAATAATCCTTGTATATGTAATAATCCTAGTATATGTAATAATCCTTGTATATGTAATAATCCTTGTATATGTAACAATCCTTGTATATGTAATAATCCTTGTATATGTAATAATCCTTGTATATGTAATAATCCTTGTATATGTACTAATACTAGTATAACTAGGAATAATCCTTGGATATAAATCCTTGTAATAATAAGAATCCTTGTAATTATACTTGTAATAATACTAGTATAACTAGGAATAATCCTTGTATATGTAATAATACTAGTATATACTGGTAATATAATATAATAATAATAATAATAATAATAATAATAAGACAAAGGCCCTTGACCTACCCTGTATCCTTACAGGGGATATGATGAATTGATGATGGTGATGATGATGATTACATTTGTCCTGGTGCCCAACTAGACTCCAAATTTACACACACACACAGAAACCACCACCACGGCTAGACCGAATTAAGGAGGACTTCAGAACATCATGAAACATGAACAGCAGGATCCATCCAGCTCCATTAGCCAAGGAATGTGACAGACCTAAAGCTTGCAGCTGCATAGGAATTCCTGCTCTGCCAGCTTTCAGACGCACTAGCTAGCAGGGACCCCGTCTAAGTTTGGCTTCCGCTACCCTGAGTCGCGAATAGGCCCCGCCCCCCGAACCCTCCAGCCCGCCGAAGCCCCCCCCCCCCCCCCCCCCCCCCCCGACCTGCGCGACCCTCCCAGCCCAGCCCCCCAGCCCCGAAGGGCCGCCTGCGAAAATCACTACCTGGAGCCCAGCCTCGAAAGAAAGCCAATCCCTAATTGCTACCAGAAGACCCTCATTCTGAAATGAACAAGTCCTATGCTTGGTCGCAAGCGACGCGGGAAATCTTCAAGGGGGCGGGAGCCTCCAGCCTGGCAGGGTTACCCCGTTGTCCGTGCGTGTGACCGTCTGACTGAGACGAAGCCTGACGCGTCAGCCAACGATCTCGCAACTAACTCGCTTCTGTTGCCACCTGTCGCTCCGTTGCGAACACTCTCCAAATGTTAGCGTCGCTTGCGACGCTGCATAGAACTTGTCCCCGCTACCTATAGTGATCACTTGTGTGTGTTTGTGTGTGGTGTGTGTGTAAGGAGGAGGGCCTCAAGGCCCTTAACCCACCTGCGTAGACACCACCTAAGCAGGCTGTCGCACACAGCCACATTGGATGACGTCACTGAAATCCAGGTTCACCACCTTCTTTTGTGATGTGTGTGTGTGTGTGGGGGGGGGGGGAAGGGGGGTGGGGGGGGTGGGTATTTGTGTGTTAAGGACGGGGGCCTCAAGGCCCTTTACCCACCTGCATAGACACCACCTTAGCAGGCTGTCGCACACAACCACAATGGATGACGACACTGAACTCGAGGTTCATCGCCTTCTTGCTCACCACGCCCTTGCCTCCACCCACCGCCCTCATCACGCTGCCCTCCTCTTCCGGCACCCCCTCACTGCTGCTGAGACTTGAGAGGCTTGAGGTGTCAGCAGAGGTGCTTGCCAGCTCAGCATCGGTTGCTATGCTCGCCAGCTCAGTATCGGTTGCAGTGCTGGACTGGTTGCACCCATTGCTGACAGGGTGGACAGACTCCGATGCTGGTTTCGGAGTAGGAGGCCTGCGTGGCTCGTCCTGGCAAGGGGGCCAGCGCCCAGATATGAGCCCTCTAGCTGGCCAGTGACCCCCTAAGAGGACCAAGGCCGCTTCAAACTCCCAGAACGCTGCAGGGCAGGTGGCTGCATCCAGCAGTACAGCACCTGTGTTGCAGTGCAACAGGTCGCATGGGTCGGTTCAGTTACATGTGTGTGCCGGCATGTGCATTAGTGTTTATGTATGGAGATATATGTGCATACATGAACTCATGTGTCTATGTCTGTTTGGGTTGGTTCAGCTACATGTTCAGCTACATGTATGCACATAGGTCGGTTCAGCTACATGTGTATGTGTCTGTATGGTTCGGTTCAGCTACATGTGTATGTGCTTGTATGGATCGGTTCAGCTACATGTGTATGTGCTTGTATGGATCGGTTCAGCTACATGTGTATGCGTCTGTATGGATCGGTTCAGCTACATGTGTATGTGTTTGTATGGATCGGTTCAGCTAAATGTATATGTGCTTGTACAGGTCGGTTCAGCTACATGTGTATCTATTTGTATGGATCGGTTCAGCTACATGTGTATCTATTTGTATGGATCAGTTCAGCTACATGTGTATCTATTTGTATGGATCGGTTCAGCTACATCTGCATACCTGTTTGTGCGTTTGAGTATCTGCACGTGGCTGTACGTTTGTATCTGTACTTCCGCACAGGTAAAAAGCATTGACAGGTGGCTTGTGGGGATGTATGTTAGTATTTGTACTTGTGCAAAGGTAAAAAACATTGACAGGTGGCTTACCTTTCCTGACTCTGGGTGATGCGCCTACCATCATGGAAGTGAGGGGAGGGGAGGAGCCAGCCAGCTGGATGAAGTCAAGCTCGTGGGACACCTGCAATCGGGGTGGTGGTGAGGTGGTGGCGAGGTGGTGGTGGTGGTGGTGAGGTGGTGGTGGTGAGGTGGTGGTGGTGGTGAGTGGTAGTGGTGGTGGTGGTGGTGGTGGTGAAGCGGTGAAGTGGTGTGGTGGTGAGTTGGTTGTGGTGAGGTGGTGGTGGTGGTGAGGTGGTGGTGGTGGTGGTGAGGTGGTGGTGGTGTGAGGTGGTGGTGAGGTGGTGGTGGTGGTGGAGGTGGTGGTGTTGGTTGGTGATGTTTTGGTGGTGGTGAGGTTTGTGGTGGTGTTGATTTGTGGTGGTGAGGTTGTGGTGTGGGTGGTGGTTGTGGTGGTGAGGTTTGTGGTGGTGTGTGTTGTTGTGGTGTGGTGGTGTTGAGGTGTGTGGTGGTGGTGTGTGATGTGGTTTTGGTGGTGGTTAGTTTTTTTTTTTGGTTATTTTTTTGTTTTTTGTTTTTTTTTTGTGTGTGGTTTTAGGTGGTGGTTGTGGTGAGGTGTGTGGCTGTGGTGAGGTGGTGGTGGTGGTGAGGTGGTGGTGAGGGGAGGGGAGGGGGGGGAGGGGAGAGGAAGGGAGGAGAGTGGAAGGGGAGGTAGGGGGGTAGAGTGGTGTGGGTCATTGATGGTGGTGAGGTGAGGTGAGGTGAGGAGTGGTGAGGTCATGTGGTGGTGATGGTGGTGGTGGTGCAGAGTGGTGGTGGTGGTGTGGTGAGGGGAGTAGCCAGCCATCTGGCTGAAGTCAAGCTTGATGGACACCCGCAAAGGGACCCCGTCACATCATATTACTACAGGCTGTCTTATCCCCCCCCCCCCCCCCCCCCCCCCCCCCACACAACTCTCATCCTTTCTCCAATCAATCATAATATGTTGTTAGCTTACAAGTAGGGACCGGCATTTCATATGATGTTGACTAAAGTAATTAAAGGCGAGTATGAATATCATCCCCCCCCCCCACACACACCACACCTCTCCTCCTTTCTCCCATCAATCAAAATTAGCATTATAAGTATGGAACCCGGCATATCATATGATGTTGACTAAGGCGAGTAATGATATCCCCCCCCCCCCCCCCCCCCCCACACACACACCACCTCTCATCCTTTCTTCTCCAATCAATAAAATTAGCTTACAATAGGGACCGGCATATCATATGATGTTGACTAAAGGCGAGTAGATATCCCCCCCCCCCCCCCCCCCCCCACACACACACACACACCTCTCATCCTTTCTCCAATCAATCAAAATTAGCTTACAAGTAGGGACCGGCATATCATATGATGTTGACTAAAGGCGAGTATGATATCCCCCCCCCCCCCACACACACACACACACCTCTCATCCTTTCTCCAATCAATCAAAATTAGCTTATAAGTAGGGACCGGCATATCATATGATGTTGACTAAAGGCTAGTGTGATATCATATGATTTCATACAAATTGCATCATATGATATGGTATATAACCGGTCACTTTAGCCAAGTCAACCGCCGCCATCATATGATATCATATTGCTGTTCCCCAGACACCTAAAATCCTGGTGTTCCCTAGACACCTAAAATTGACCCCCCCCCCCCCCCAACCCCATCACCAAAGCCACCCCAAACCATCAAACCAAGCCAAAAAAATACATACCCCCCCCCCCCAAAGCCATCTAATCGAGCAAACCAAATCCCCCCCCCCCCCCCCCTCCCCCCTCCCCCAAACCATCAAACCAAGCCAACAAAATACCACCCCCCCCCCCCCCCCCCCCCCCATACACACACACCCCATCACCCACCTCAGTGCGAGCAGCATGGCGTTGTTGTTGTTGCTGCTGCTGCCTCTGATCTTTACACTCTGCCTTTGTTCCACGTGTTCCAGGGCCAAGCCAACCACCCAAACCAAGCTATCCAAGCCGACATCCCCCCCCCCACACACACACCCCCAACCCCATCACCCACCTTAGTGCGAGCAGCATGGCGCTGTTGTTGCTGCTGCTGCCTCTGATCTTTACGCTCTGCCTTTGTTCCCCTTGTCCCAGGGCCAAGCCAACCACCCAAACCACTAGGGAGAGGCATCGATCTATATAGAGATAGATATTATATATATATTGGCGAAGCTGGATTTTTGAAAATCGGCATAGGGCACCTTACAAAAATCAATATCTGGTTTTACAATTATGGCATAGGGCACCATAGCATATTGCAGGCGCGACGACTGGATTTTCCGGTGTCTATCTGATATAACTGCATATGTTATAGATATACACAATAGATATATTTGATCTATATAGATCTATATAGATCTATATTTTTTGGCAATATAGATATATTTGCCGCCCCCTACAAACCACCCAAAAAACAAAATACCCCTCCCTCCACTCACACACCCACACCTACACACACCCCTCCCCCACCATAGTGCGAGCAGCATGGCGCTGTTGTTGCTGCTGCTGCCTCTGGTCTTTACGCTCTGCCTTTGTTCCCAGTAGCCCCGGGCCAAGTTAACCACCCAAGCCACCCAAACCAAGCCACCCCACAAATAAAATACCCCCCCCCACACACACACATACCCAATCACCCACCTTAGTGCGAGCAGCATGGCGCTGTTGTTGCTGCTGCTGCCTCTGATATTTACGCTGTACCTATGTTCCCCTTGTCCCAGGGCCAAGCCAACCACCCAAGCCACCCAAAAAACAAAATACCCCCCCCACACACACACAACCCCATCACCCACCTCAGTGCGAGCAGCATGGCGCTGTTGCTGCTGCTGCTGCCTCTGATCTTTACGCTCTACCTTTGTTCCCCTTGTCCCCGGAATAAGCCAACCTCCCAAGCCACCCAAACCAAGCCACTCAAAAAACAAAATACCCCCCCCCCCCCCCCCCCCTACACACCCACACAACCCCATCGCCCACCTTTGTGCGAGCAGACTGGCGCTGCTGTTGCTGCTGCTGCCTCTGATCTTTACGCTCTGCCTTTGTTCCCAGTGGCCCCGGGCACTTCTCAGGCCGCCGCAATTTGATGCCCAAGCCAGCTAGCTCCTGCTCGAGCTCCTCTTGTTCCTGATCTCTAAGTTGACGGCGTTGTTTGCGAGACAAGGGTTGTGTAGACAAGGTGGAGGGGGGACAGTCTCCATCTTCATCTCCGTCCTGGCTTGGTGGGGAGGAGCAGGGGGGAGGGAGGGCGGGAAAGGGGGGGGCCTTGGACAAGGGTTGTGTGGACAAGGTGGAGGGGGGACAGTCTCCATCTTCATCTCCGTCCTGGCTGGGTGGGGAGGAGCGGGGGGGAGGCAGGGAGGGAAAGGGGGGGGCCTTGGATAAGGGTTGTGTGGACAAGGTGGAGTGGGGGCAGTCTCCATCTTCATCTCTGTCCTGGCTGGGTGGATGGTGGGCTTGAGAGAAGCCCTGAGGGTGGATGGTGGGTAGCCAGGGACTAGCTAGGGCCTGCACAAGGGGAGGAGGGTCCAGGCTGTGGGCTGGGCCCCCCCCGCCGCCCCCTCTGGTCAGATCCACGGAGCTAGCTGCTCTGTGTTCCCGTGGGAACCCAACGTGGGTGGATGGAACCGACTTGGCTCCGAAGTCAGACAGGCATCCATCGATCATGTCCATCGGGTCACTCCCACCCAAGAGTGAGCGTGAGGGCTTCTGATCCTCATCAAGAGCTCCGAAACCACCGAAAGCATCATCCAAGGTTCCGGAGCCCCTGCCCAGGGATCCAAAGCCACATAAGCTGTCCTTATCATCGAGCTCACCACCCAAAGCTCCGAAACCGCCCAGGTGGAAAGTACCAGCGCCCGCTTCTTCCTCATCATCGTCACCAAGGCCAAAGAAACCATCGAAAGCATCGCGAGCCCCCCCCTTCGCTGGTTGGCCCCCCTTGGCTTGGGCCCCCCTTTCTTTCTTCCTCAGTGAACTGTGCGTAGACAAGTGAGTTGCCTCCACTAGCCCTCCCTTCAGGCCCCCTTCATGTCCCAGGCCCCCCTCTTGTCCCAGGCCCAAGGGGGGCAGGTGCGTGGACAATTGAGTTGCCTCCAGGGGCTCACTAGGTTCTACCCTAAGCTCACAATAAGCATGGACAGCCCTCCCTGCAGGCCCCCCTCTTGTCCTAGGCCCCCGTCTTTTCCCAGGCCCCCCTCTTGTCCCAGGCTCCCCTCTTGCCCCAGGCTCCCCACTTGTCCCAGGCCCAAGGGGGGCAGGTGTAGCTGCTCCCTTGAAGTAGCCCTTAGCTTTGTCGGACATGAGCATAGATTGAGAGGGGGCAGACCATGCTGCCTTGTCCACAGCCCCCCCTCTGCCTTGAGCCTCCTCGAACAGCTGCAGTTGTTGCTGCAGGGGGTTCCTGGGGCCAAGGGGGGCGTTGGATAAAAGGGGGGCCACAGAGGGGGCTGAAATGGAGGTTCCCATTGCACCTAAGGCTCTGTCAGGGCCAACCGGTTGAAGCGCCAGGGTGGCAGTGTGACCAGCAAATACTCGGCGTACGGAAATGTGGGACCTGTGAGTAGACGTGTGAGGCAGGTGTGAGGCAGTATGAAAATGTGGGACCTGTGAGTAGACGTGTGAGGCAGGTGTGAGGCAGTACGGAAATGTGGGACCTGTGAGTAGACGTGTGAGGCAGGTGTGAGGCAGTACGAAAATGTGGGACCTGTGAGAGTACGTACCTGGCAGGTACAAGTCAAGTCAAGTCAAGTCAAGTCAAGTCTAGTCAAGTCAAGCCAAGCCAAGTCAAGTCGAGTCAGGTCAAGTCAAGCCAAGTCAAGTCAAGTCAAGTCGAGTCAGGTCAAGTCAAGTCAAGTCAAGTCAAGTCAAGTCAAGTCAAGTCAAGTCAAGTCAAGTCAAGTCAAGTCAAGTCAAGTCAGGTGTGGTTGGGCAAGTCCCTTTTATAAAAGCCATTGATTTCTACCAGCCAAGTCATACCTTCGAATGCATGTGACCTCAATAGGAGTAAACACGCCCTCTGCTGTAGGTCCCACCACCAGTTGCTGGCCAAGCTGGATGACACCTGGGATGAGGGTGTGGTGGAGGGTGTGGTGGAGGGTGTGGTGGAGGGAACAAGCAGGCTGACAAAGTTAGGCCTTCCACCGCATGGCCGATGGAATGAAACTTCCGCGCATTTCAAATTCAAATACAGACTCAGCACAAACTAAAGTTCAAACCAGATAAACTTCAGATGACAACAAGCAGGCTGACAATTCAAACTCAAATTCAAACTTTGACCCAACTTTCAGATGACAACAAGCAGGCTGACAATTGGACAATCCCTACCTTGAACCACAATACCGCAGACAAAATTTTAACTCAAATCCAAACTCAAATTCAAACTTTGACCCAACTTTTAGATGACAACACGCAGGTGGACAATTGGACAATCCCTACCTTGAACCACAATACCGCAGACAAAATTTAAACTCAAATTCAAACTCAAATTCAAACTTTGACCCAACTTTCAGATGACAACACGCAGGTGGACAATCGGACAATCCCTACCTTGAACCACAATACCCGACACAACAGATCCAACTCCCTCCAGTTGATAAGTTTGGTCCACCTGTGGGTAGGGTTTTGTGTAAGGGTTTATGTGTGTATGTGTGTGTGTGGGTTTGTGTGTGTATGTGTGTGCATGTGGATTTGTGTGTGTGTGAGTGCGTGTGTGAGTGTGTATGTGTGTGTATGTGTGTGGTAAGATAGGTTTGTTGATAGGTTTGGTCCACCTGGGGGTGAGGGGTCGGTGTAAAGGGGTGTGGGGGAGATAGGTTGTGTGTGTGTGTGTGTGTGTGTGTGTGTGTGTACGTATGCGCATGCCTGTGTATGTGTGGGTGTACGAGAGTGGGTAAATGCGTGGGTGGTTAGGTCCAGGGATTAAGGATGGGTAGGAAGGTTAGCTGTAGAAGGACAGGGTGTATACCATAGTGCACCTATATATATATATATATATATATGTGTATAACAAGATACACGCGTTGTCAATAATATACAAGTGTTTGGATCATTAACGGCTGTCAACTAACTTGAAACTGACCCCGAAACCGACCTGACCCTGAAACCGACCTGACCCTGAAACTGACCTGAAAACCGACCTGACCCTGAAACTGACCCTGAAACCGACCTGAAAACCGACCTGACCCTGAAACTGACCCTGAAACCGACCTGAAAATAAACGGGGGCTGTGTCCAGGGCCTGACCTGCAACTGGCCCCATAACCGACCCCGAAACTGACCTGAAAATGAAAGGGGGCTGTGCCCAGGGCCCTTCTGGTCTGGCCTTGCAATTTTGAGGTTGGCCCTGAACCTGATCCTGAACCTGGCCCTGAAATAGACCCTGAAACTGAACCTGAAATTGACCTGAAAATGACCTGAAAATGAACAAAATACTGACCCTGAAACTGACCCGAAACTGAACTTATAACTGACCCGAAACTGACCCTAAAATTGACCTGAAACTGACCCGAACATGACCATGAAATTGACCATGAAACTGACCCTGAAACTGACCTTAAAATTGACCCTGACCCTGACCTGAAACTGACCCGAACATGACCATGAAATTGACCCTGAAACTGACCTTAAAATTGACCCTGACCCTGACCTGAAACTGACCTGAAACTGATCATGACACTGACCCCGAAACTGACCTGAAACTGATCATGAAATTGACCCCAAATCTGACCTGAAACTGACCATGAATCTGACTTGAAACTGACCATGAATCTGACCTGAAACTGAACATGAATCTGACCTGAAACTGACCATGAAACTGACCTGAAAATGAACGGGGGCTGTGTCCAGGGCCCTTCTGGCGTGGCCTTGCATCTCCGAGGTCGGCCCCAGCACCGATTGCAAGCTCCCCGCTGACCCTACTCTCAACGCCCTGCCCAAGTCTTCCGATTCTGGTTCAGGGTCACTGGACAGATCTGCTGATCCTGGCTTGGGGGCACTGATATCTGCTGATCCAAGCCTGGGGGCACTGGAAAGATCTGCCGATCCTGGCTTGGGGGCACTGATATCTGCTGATCCAAGCCTGGGGGCACTAGAAAGATCTGCCGATCCTGGCTTGGGGGCACCGATATCTGCTGATCCTGGCCCAGAGGCACTAGAAAGATCTGCCGATCCTGGCCTTTGAGCTCTGGGCATGCCTGCAGATCTGGGATGTGGGCTAATGCAAGGGTCTACAGATCTGGGATGTGGGCTAATGCAAGGATCTGCTGATCTGGGATCTGGTCTAATGCAAGGATCTGCTGATCTGGGATCTGGGCTAATGCAAGGATCTGCTGATCTGGGATCTGGGCTAATGCAAGGATCTGGTGATCTGATATCTGGGCTAATGCAAGGATCTGGTGATCTGAGATCTGGGCTAATGCAAGGATCTGGTGATCTGGGATCTGGGCTAATGCAAGGATCTGTTGATCCAGCAGTTGATTCCTCCATCTCTGGTCCTACACGTTGCTGGCTGGCTTGAAGGGCTGGGTGATAGCCAGGGCCAACAGGGTAGTCCCGTTGCTGGCTGGATTGTAGGATTGGGTGATAGCTAGGGCCAACAGTGGATTCCTCAGGGGGAGGGGAGGAGGAGGTCTTGACGGTTTTGTCAGATGAGGGAGGGTATGGAGACCGTTGCTTGTCTGGATAGAGCGAGCTGAGGAAGGCATGCAGAACCTGTTTACGCGCAGGGGAGGGGGGTAGGGTGAGGGTGAGGGTGGGGAGAAGGTGAGAGTGGGGGAGAGGGTGAGGGAAGAGGTGAGGGGAGGGAAGACGCAGTCCGGCTGTCTAGCTGAGGAAGGCATTGTGAACCTGTTTACACAAGGGGGAGGGAGGGAAGGATGAGGTGAGAGTGGGGAAGAGGGTAAGCAGAGGGCCTGGGAGTGGGACGAGAGGGTAGCAGAGGGTGAAGGTGGGGGAGAGGGTAAAGGGTGAGGGAGGAAGAGGGGTGAGTGAGAGGTGAGGGGAGGTGAGAGGGACTGAGGGTGGTATTGGCTGGAGGAAGGCATGCAGAACCTGTTTACACGACAGGGGGGGGGGGGGGGGCGGGTTAGGGGGGGCGCGGGCGGGCGTTTGCCAGGTGGGGTGAGAGGGTGGAGGGTGGGGAGAGGGAGAGGGTGAGAGGGAGAGTGAGGGGAGGAAAGCCCCAGAGGGTGAGGGTGAGAGTGCGGGAGAGGGTGTGAGGGTTGTATTTGTATTGAGGTGAGGAAGGCATGCAGACTGTTTACTACAGTGGGGGTGAGGGTGAGGGTAAGGGAGGGGAGGGAGGGGTGAGAGAAGGGTGGATGGGAGGAAGAGGTGGGGTGAGGGGAGAGGGTGGGGGAGTGAGGGTTTGAGGGTGTATTGAGCTGAGGGACGGCAGCAGAACCTTTTACACGGGTGTTGTGTGTGGTGGGGGGGGGGGGACAGGGGGGGGGGCGAGGGTGAGGGTGAGGGAGAGGTGAGGGTGAGGGTGGTGAGGGGAGGAAGTGGGTGAGGGTGAGAGTGAGGGAGAGGGGTGAGGGTTGTATGGAGCCTGGGGAAGGCATTGAAGAAATGTAACAAACAGGGAAGCGGGAAGTGTGAGGCGTGTGAGTGTGAGAGGGGGGGAGAAGGGTTTGAGAGGAGGCGTGAGGGAAGGAAGATGGTTGAGGGGGGGGGTGGGGAGGAAGATGGTGAGGGTGGGGGAGTGAGCGGTGAGGGTGAGGGAGCGGGTGATAGTGAGGGGTGAGGGTGTATGAGCTGAGGAATGCATGCAGAAGAACTGTTTACAAAAGGGGGGGGCGGGGATGAGGATGGGGGAGAGGGTGAGGGTGAGGGTGAGGTGAGGGTGAGAGGTGAGGTGGGTGAGGGTGAGGGGAGGAGAGGGTTGAGTGTGAGAGGAGAGGGTGAGGGTGTATTGAGCTGAGGAAGGCATGCAGAACCTGTTAACAACAGGGGAGAGGAAGGGTGAGAGGTGGGGGAGAGGGTGGGGGGAGAGGGGAGAGTGAAGGGTGGGATTGTAGCGAGCTGAGGAAGGCATGCAGAAAACCTGTTACAAACAGGGGACCGAGGGAAGGGTGAGGGTGGGGGAGAGGGTGGGGGAAGGAGAGGGTATAGAGTGAGGGGAGGCAAATGGTGAGGGAGGAAAGATGGGAGGGAGAGGGTTGAGAGTTTGGGCGGAGGATTTGTAGCGAGCTGAGGAAGGCATTGCAGAATCTAGTTTACAAACAGGGTGGGTCTGATGGTGAGGGTGAGTTGAGTGAGGATTGTCGATGAGAGTGATGGAGGAAGATTGGTGAGTGAGGGTGGGGGAGAGGGTGATCATGTATTGAGCTGAGGAAGGCATGCAGAACCTGTTAACAAACAGGGGTGAGGGAAAGGGTGAGGTTGTGGGGGAGAGGGTGGGGGAGGAGGCGCGAGGGTGAGGGTTGAGGAGAGGGTTAGTGTGAGGGAGAGAGTGGGGGGGGGTGGAGAGGGTGGGGAGAGGGTGATGGATGAGGGCGAGGGGTGAGGTTGAGGATGCGGGTTAGTGTGAGGGAGAGGGTAGGGAGTCAGGACGAGGGTGGGAGGAATAGAGGGGTGGTGGGAGAGGGTTGGGGAGAGGGTGAGGCTGGAGGCCAAGGAGAGGGTTAGTGTGGAGGGAGAGGTGAGGGGTTCTTCGAGGAGAGGTTGAGGGTGAGGGAGAGGGAGTGTGTGCAGTTACTCTACCTCGCCCCCAAAAATGTGCAAGTATATGCGGGGGGCCCTCTGGAAGTTGCTCGTGTACCGCATGTCGGAATCGGGGCCTTTAGGGGTCGGAAGCCCCGAAACCATCGAAAAAGTCGAAAAATGTGTCGGGGTGGGGTAGATATCGACCCCTCAAATAGAGGGGGGGGGGGGGGGGGGGGGGGTCTGACGGCTTTCAGAAATTTCCTCTGTGCAAGTATATGTGTTTGCTTTAATCCAGGTGTACGCCAAATAGGGTAAAGGGACTTGCCCGACGGGGCAGGAAGGGATAAAAAGAAAAGAAAACACAAACACACACAGCCACACACACAAAAAAGAAAATAAAACCAAAAGAATATAAAAAGCAAAACAAAAAAAAAAATCAAACAGAAAAACACAAAAAAAAAAAAAAACAAAGAAAAAACCTAAAAAAAAACAAAAAAAGAAAAAAAAAGAAAAAACACACAAAACAAAAATCACCAGCAAACACCAAACACAATAAAGAAAACAAACACACACACAGAAAAAAACACACGAACACACACACACACACGCCACACACACACACACACACACACAGCCACACACACACACACGCACAAACACACACACACACACAAACACACACACACACACACATATTCACACACAGCCACACACACACAAATACACAAGCCCCTCTCACCAATAGCCCCTTCCTCTATTATGATATTGAACAAACTGCATCATATGATATTGTATATAGATGGTAACTTTAGCATAGCCAGACTGCCGGCATCATCATCATCATCATCATATCACCCGGTATGATATCATATTGCTGTTCCTTACTCATAAGCCCCTCTCACCAATAGCCCCTTCCTCTCTTATGACATTGTACAAACTGCATCATATGATTTTTTTTTTTTTTTTTTTTTTTTTTTTTTTTTTTTTTTCTTTTTCTTTTTTTTTTTATTGTATATAGCTGGTAAACTGTTAGCATAGCCAGGAATGCCGGCTTCATAATCATCAAATCACCCGGTATGATATCATATTGCCGTTCCCTACACATAAGCCCCTCTCACTGATAGCCACTTCCTCTCTAGTGATATCATACAAACTGCACGATCATGTGATATGGTATATAAATGGTAACTTTAGCCTAGCCAGACTGCCGGCATCATTACCATCATCATATCATTTCTGTGTGTATGATATCATACTGCCATTCTCTCCGCACAAGCCCCCCTCATCGGTAGTCCCTCTCTCTTATGATATTGACAAACTGCATCATATGATATTGTATATAGATGGTAACTTTAGCCTAGCCAGGCTGCCGGCATCATCATCATCATCATCATCATCATCAATATCATCATCATATCATATCTGCCAGTATGATATCATACTGCCGTTCTCTCCGCACAAGCCCCTCCCACCGGTATCCCCCTCCCTCTCTTACAATACCATACAAGTTGCATCACATGATATTGTATACATATGGCAACTTTAACCTAGCCAGACTGCGGCATCATCATATCATATATGCTAGCCATCATCATCATCATCATCATCAAATCATATCCGCCGGTCATCATCATCATCATCATCGTCATCATCAAATCATATGATTGGGTCATCATCTCATCTCATCATAATAACATAATATTGCCGGTCATCATCATCATCATCATCATCATCAAATCATATCTGCCGGTCATCATCATCATCATCATCATCAAATCATATCTGCCGGTCATCATCATCATCATCACATATCTGCCGGTCATCATCATCATCATCATCATCATCATCATCATCATCATCATCATCACATATATCTGAGTCACTAATAATCATCATCATCCACATCATATCTGCCGGTATCATATCATTCTCATCATCAAATTCATACTGCCGGTAATATCATCATCTTAGAATCATCATTTTATCACTATCTGCCGGTCATCATTCATCTCATAGCAATCTGCCGGACATCATCATCATCACATCTGCCGGTCATCATCATCATCATCATCATCATCACATCTTATCTGCCAGACATCATCATCATTATCACATCATATTGCATGTCATCCTCCTCATCATAACATCAGATCGCCGCGCATCATAATCATATACATCATAATCTGCCGGTAATTCATCATCACATCTATAACCACTTATCTGCATGTCATTCTCATATCACATCATTATTGCCGGTCATCCTCATCTCATCATCACCATCCATATCTGCCGGTCATTCATCATCATATCACATCATATTGCCGAGGTCATCATCATTCATCATCAGATTATATCTGAAGGTCATCATCATAATCATCTCAAATCATATCTGCGGTTCATATCTCCTTCATCATCATCATATCATTATCTGCCGATATCATCATCATCATAATTATCACATATATGCCGGTCATCATCATCTATATCACACATATTCCATGACGGTCATCATCATCATCATCACATTCGTATCTGCGGTCATCATAATCAATCTTAATCATCACATATCTGGCCGGTTCCATCATCTATCTCATCACGACAGATCTGGCCGGTCATCATAATCATCATCATCACATTCATATCTGCGGTCATCATCATCATAACATCAGCATACATATCTGCGATCATCATCATCATTCCATCATTATCACATATCTGCTGGTCATCATCATCATCATCACCACATATCTGCCTGTCATCATCATCATCATCAAATCTATCTGCGGTCAGACTCATCACCAGTATCATAACATATATGCCGGTCATATCATTCATCATCATATCATATTGCCGGTACATTCAATCATCATCATCATCATCATCACATATATACTGAACCGTCATCATCTCATCCATTATCATCATCATGTTTTTTATCATATCTGCCGGCACATCATCCTAATATTCAGATCTTAAGCCAGAATCATCATCACATATGACGGTTCATTCATCATCATCATTAACATTTCATCATCAATCATATCTGCAGAATAATCATAATATCACATCATATCTGCCTGTCATCATCATCATCATCACATCAGATCTGCCGGTCATCATCATCATCATCACATCATATCTGCCGGTCATCATCATCATAATAACATATATTCTGCGGTCATCATCTAATCATCATCACACATCTTGCGTCATCTATCATATCACATCATATCTGCCGGTCATCATCATCATCATCATCATCACATCATATCTGCCGGTCATCATCATCATCATCACATCATATCTGCCGGTCATCATCATCATCATCATCACATATCTGCCGGTCATCATCATCATCATCATCACATCATATCTGCCGGTCATCATCATCATTATCATCATCACATTCATACTGCCGGTCATAATCATTCATCAAGCATCATTCATATCTGCCGTCATCATCATATAATAATTATCACATATCTGACAGGGTCATAATTTCAATCATCATCACCAACATAACTGCCGGTCATCATCATCCTCATCATGACATCCATATCTGCCGGGTCATCATTATCATCATTATAACACATATCTTGCAGGTAATCATCATCATCATCATCATATCATATCTGCCGGTCATCATCATCATCATCATCACATCAGATCTGGCAGTCATCATCATATCATCATCATTTCATATATCATATCTGCAGGTTCATCATCATATCATCAGTTATCCATATTATGCTGGTATCTATCAGAATCACAAACCTATCTGCCGGTCATCATCATCATCATCACATCATATCTGCCGGTCATCATCATCATCATTATCATCACATATCTGCCGGTCATCATCATCATCATCATTATCACATATCTGCCGGTCATCATCATCATCATCATCATCATTATCACATATCTGCCGGTCATCATCATCATCATCATCATATCATATCTGCCGGTCATCATCATCATCATCATCACATCAGATCTGCCGGTCATCATCATCATCATCATCATTATCATCACATATCTGCCGGTCATCATCATCATCATCATCATCACATATCTGCCGGTCATCATCATCATCATCACATATCTGCCGGTCATCATCATCATCATCATCATATCATATCTGCCGGTTATCATTACAATCATCATCCTCATCATGTCAAATCTGCCTTGCCGTTCCCTAAACACAAGCCCCTCTTACCGGTAGTCCCTCTCCAGACACAGAAGAAGTCAAGAATATAGGAAAACGTTGCTGGGGCTGTTGTGGGGATGCCCCCAGTCCAGCGCCCCCTACAGCCAACATGAGCAGCTCCTTTGCACAAGATGCTGCCTCCTCCTCAGTTGTTATCAGTATTGCACCTTGCCGCTGCCGCTGCTGCTGGTGGTGTTGCTGCCCCTGCTGCTGCTCCTCGTGTTGCTGCTGCTCCTGCTGCTGTAGGTGTTGCTGCTGTTTCTCTTGTTGTTGCTGTTGCTGTTGTTGTTGCTGTTGCTGCTGTTGCTGCTGTTGTTCCTGTTGCTCCTGCTGCTGTAGCTCCTGCTGCTCTTGCTTCAGCTGATCATGCTCCTCATGTATGTACCCCTGGACAGCTAGGGCCATCAGCTCCTGAACCTGCTGAACCACAGACTCGATCTGCTCTGCAGCAACGTTGTCGCATTTCGTAATGACGATAGCAACAGGGATCTCTAATGCGACAGCCACGGCTAGGTGTTCCCTGCTCATATGCCCCAAGCCGGTCGATGCACACACACACAGCAAGGTGTAGTCGGGCAGCAGAGCCGTCATGCCATATAGGGTGGTCTTCAGGTACCTCTGCAAGATGACAACACAGTGAAAATTCCAAACTTTTTAAAAATTGAAAAATAGTTTTCTTCAAGTTTTTGACTTTTGAAAAATTGAATTTTTGGCAACAGAGCCGCCATGCCACATAGGGTGGTCTTCAGGTACCTCTACGAGAAGACACATAAGGAAAATTTGGAAATTTATTTTTTTAGAGTTTTGATTTTTGTAGAGTTTTGAATTTGTGAGGATTTTAAATGTTGGCAGCAGAGCCGTCATGCCATATAGAGTGGTCTTCAGGTACCTCAACGAGAAGGTACACAAGCGATTTTTTTTTTTTTTTTTTTAAATAGCATTTTTGAGAGTTTCGATTTTCTGAGAGTTTTGAATTTGTGAGGATTTAAAATGCGGGCAGCAGAGCTGTCATGCCATATAGGGTGGTCTTCAGGTTCCTCTGCGAGAAGACACATAAGGGAAAATTGTGAACTTTTGAAAATCCCTTTTTTTTAAGTTTTGTTTTTTAGTTTGCAGCCACGGCTAGGTGTTCCCTGCTCATGTGCCCCAAGCCGGTCGATGCACACACACACAGCAAGGTGTAGTTGGGCAGCAGAGCCGTCATGCCATGTAGGGTGGTCTTCAGGTACCTCAGCAACACACAGAAGACACACGGGAGACACACGGAGAAATTGTAAACTAAAAAAAAAAAAAAAATTTTTTTTTTTGAGAGTTGTGAATTTTTGAGGATTTTAAATGTTGGCAGCAGAGCCGAATGCCTTATAGCGTGGTCTTCAGGTCTCTCTGTTAGAAGTTCACACAGTGAAAATTTAAAGCTTTTGAAAAATTGAATGATCAAATTTTTGTGAGTTTTTTATTTCACACACGCCTGCGACACAACATATCCTCCTCAAGTTTTTTTTCTTCTTTCAATTTGATTGTTACATGTTTTTAGGCAACTCTGGGCTGCTCACCAGGGTTGTTCAGAACGCTGCGTCTTGCTTTGCTGACGAAACTTCAGTGGGGCCATGGGGGCTAAAGTATTATAATTGGTCCTACCCACTGCAGTATACTGAACAACCCTGAGTGCGACCGCGTGACCGCGTGACTGTGTGTGACCGTGCGTGACTGTGTGTGACTGTGTGACCGTGTGTGACTGTGCGTGACTGTGCGTGACTGTGTGTGGCCGTGTGTGACTGCGTGTGTGCTGTAACACACCCTGGTGAGCAGCCCAGAGTTGCCTAAAAAACATGTAACAATAAAATTGAAAAAAGAAAGAAAACCTTGTACGGGGCCATGGGGGGTTAAGGATTGGAATTGGTCCTACCCACTGCGGCACAACAGATGATAATATTTATGGATGCTGATATATCATGCACCCCCCCCCCCCCACACACACAAACCCACCCAACCAGCCACGAGTCTTTGCATAACCCACCTCATGGCAACGACTACAGAAAACACCTGAACCTAAATCCACTACCCCGCCACAGCCAGACCTCGAAGTCCCCTATACACCCACCCGCCCATACCCACCACAATATCCCCCACCCCACCCGGATGTCCATCCATGCCTCACCACCTCATGAGCTCCCGCCCATGACATATGAAGGTAAGAGCAGCTGGAGGCCTTGTGGAAGGATATTCAGAGGGCATGAGGGGCGTGAAAAAGGGATGTGGGGGGGGGGGGTTGCGGGGGTTGGGGGGGGGAAGGGGTTAGGGTTTAGGTGGTGGGCAGAATTGTTGTGTGGTGATGGGCATGTCAATGAGGGTGGGGATAGTAAGCAGATTGGAGGCCTTGGAAGAGATCTGAGCGGAAATTGAGGACCTGTGGGATTAGGGGTGGGGGTGGAGGGGCGGGATGGGGGGGGGAAAATGGTGGTGTGTATGTGTTTTGTGTGTGTGTAGGGTGACATGCATATGGGCAGCTGGTGAGCAGCTTGGAGGCCTTGGAAGATATCTCAGAGGGCATAAGGGCTGCAGGGGAGGATGCAAGGGGTTAGGTGGTGCGTGGTTTGTGGGCGAGTGGTGGATGAAGGATTGGAGCGGGGGACGCAAGGGATGTATGTCGGTGGTTGGTTGGGGGCGACAGAGGCGGAGGAGGGGATTTGCTAAGGGATGAGGTGGTGGTGGTGGTGGGCCTGCAAGGCGGGAGGATGGGAAGGGAGGAGGATTGCAAGGATGAAGGGGTTAGGTGGTGGTGGTGGTGGTGGTGGATGGGCTGCTGCAGAGGCGGGAGGTGAAAGGGGTTAGGTAGGTGTTGGTGGGTGGCGGTGGTGTGGTGGGCTGCAAGAGAGGTGAGGAGGATGCAAGGGGTGATGGGGCGTGGTGGGGGTGGGGGATCTGCGAGGGGGCTCGGAGGGGAGAGGTACCATTGCGGACTTTTGGGGGGTGACGAGGGGAGTGGAAGTGGAGGGGGAGGGGGAGGGGGAGGGGGTGACGCGTGGGACCTGGAGGGGGAGGGGGAAGGAGAAAGGGGAGGAGGAAGCAGAAAGGGGAGGAGGGTGGGGGTGGGAGGTGAGGGGGGCAGGGGGGGGGGAGGGGGAGGGCGGACAGGATGGATGCAAAGTGCCTAGGTGGGGGGAGGGGCAGGGGAGGGGAGAGGGTGGTGAGATGGGGGAGGGGGAGGGGGGAGTGGTGCGGGGGAGGAGGCCAGGGGGGACCCTTTGGTGGGTGGAGGTGTGTAAGGGGGAGGGAGGAGGGCGCGGAAGGGGGGTGTGTAGGGACGGGTTGGGGGGGGGCGGGTCGTTAGGTGGGGGTGGTGTGAGTTGAGCGGGTGAGGATCTTGGAAGTATAGAGAAGGCACAGCGGGAGGGGGGTGGGTGGGTGGGGGGGCTGCACACAGCATGGTGGCCCTACCTGAGACACCAGCACAGTTCAGCACTAGGTCCATCACGTAGTATATCCCAAAAACTGCTGATCGAACTGGTGTGTCACCAAAAGGGGGGGGGGGGGGGGGGGGGGGGGGAGTGTGTGGTGGGGGGGGGGGAGTTGGACGTGTGTGGGGAGGGTGAAGGTATGTGTGTGTGGTAACTTTATATGTGTGTGTGTGTGTGTGTGTGGTACAAAGCATAGTGACCCTACCTGATACGCCAGCATAGTTCAGCACTCGTCCAGCGTGTGTAATCCCAAAAACGCTGCGTATCTGAACGGTGCGGGCCATCTCAACCTCATGCTTGTGCCTCAGGATAGCCATACGGGCACTCCCAGACAACTAGGAACACGACTGCGGGGGCTACAACCCGGGCGCCAGAAACTTTTTCTAAGGATCGGATCTTCGACTGGAACAGGAAAACAATCCTGGTCGCATGAGTGAAAAGCGGACAAGAGCAGGCTACAAGAAACCGAGCCTCGTTGGACCCCTCCGTCTGCCGCCGGGCGGGCCCCCTGTGTCGGTGCGGGCGGGGGCGAGGGGGGGGGCCGGGGAAAATGGGGAGTGAGGTAGGATAACATTGATATATGGGATGGGAGAATAGGAGCGGGAGAAAGGACGTGGCGGCGCGGCCTGAGTTGGGGGGTCGGACGGGTGGGGGGAGGGCGGGGGAGGACGGCCACCAATGTGCTCTTGCCAATTTCAGCGCTGCCGCAACTGGTGGGGGGGGATTGGGGGGCGGGGGAGGGCCGACTGGGAGGAAAATTGGGATGGTGGATGGAAAAGGAGGGGATAAAGCGTGCTGGGCGGCTGCGAGGTGCCAGGAGGGACGATGGGTTGCGTGGGACGGACAACACAAGGGGATGAGTGCAAGATGCAACCAGAGTAGGGAAGCACAATGGGGGGGGGTGGGCGCGGGTGGGGCGGTAGTATGCGCGAGATGAGGGGAGGAGATCTGGGGGGGGGCCGGTGGGGGGGGGGGTGGGAAGCCAGGGGGGGGGGAGGCGAGGAGGGGGATGAGAGTGGGATTGATACTGAGTGGAGTCACAGAAGGGGGGGCGGGGGGGGGGGTGGCGGGGTGTGGGGGGGGGGAGGGGGGGGGGGGGGTAGGGGGGGAGAGGAGGAGCAACCAATGAGCTCTCTGCCACTTTCTTTCAGCGCTGCCCGCAACGTGCGTAGGGGTGGGGGGGGGGGGCGCGACGGAAGGAGAGGATGTGGGGGAGGGAGGAGGGGGGGGGGCCTTCCCTCAAGTGGGTGACCCGGCAGGAGGGGGATGTTTGTGGGAGAGGAGAGTGTGTGGCCGGTGGGTGTGGGATGGGCAGATCATTGGTGTTTGGGACCAACTTCCGGACTGTGAAACGTCAAATTGATGGAGCCTCGAGGGGGGGGCGGGGTCGTACTCTTTCGTCTCCTCGCTGGCGGTGGGAGGGTGTTGCGGCTCTTGGGGTGGACGGTGGACCACGGTGTGGGTGGGGAAGGATGGGTGTAATGATTGGATGCAGGGTTTGGAGGGTGTGTATGGTGCTTGATTGGTTGTTACCCCACAAAACCCCGCAGCCTCCACCTCACCTGCAAACCCAAAAAACCCATCGTAACAACCAATCCAGTCCACCTCACCTAAAACAAACACAAAAAACATGTAACAATCCAATCCAATCCACCTCACCTGCAACGGTATAAAAACCATGTAACAATCTAATCCACCGTACCTGCAACCCTCAATAACCATGTAACAATCCAGTCCACCTCACCTGCAACCCTATAAACCATGTAACAATCCAATCTAATCCACCACACCTGCAACCCTATAAAACCATGTAACAATCCAATCCACCTCATCATGCAACACTAAATAAACCATATGGTAAACCATCAAAATCCACCCCTGCTGCAACCTCTAAAAAACCATGTAATTCCATCTTAATAAACTTGAATGCAACCTCAAAAACCATGTTTGGTGTAACAATGCCATTGACACCCCAGAGACACCAAAAAAGCCATTTTGGGGTGGTAAACAAGTCTAATCCACCGCAACCACGGGCAACTTGAATAAATGTGAAAAATAAATTTGGTTTGCTTTCTGTTCTGTAACAAATCCCATACACCACTGCAAACCCTTTAAAAGCCATGTGTGACAATTTATCTATCTAAGACAACCGCACCTGCCAACCGGCAAAAAAACCGGGGGGGGGGGGGAACGAGCCAAGCACAAAGCTAATTCCAGATAGCGGCAAAGCAGACCAACCCAGGAGGGACAAGCAAAGCCATTCGTCAACCGGGCAACCAGAGAAACCAGGAACAAGCCAAGCACAGAGCACCGCACGGGAAACCCGAGAAAAAATAACGGTTGCAACAATATAATCCATCTCACCTGCAACCCTATAAACCATGTAACAATCCAATCCAATCCACCTCACCTGTAACCCTATAAAAACCATGTAACAATATAATCCACATGACCTGCAACCCTATAAACCATGTAACAATCCAATCCAGTCCACCTGCAACCCCCCCTAACCATGTAACAATCCAATCCAATCCACCTCACCTGCAACCCTAAAAAAACATGTAACATTCCAATCCAATTCACCTCGCATGCAACCCTAAAAACCCATGTAACAGTCAAATCCAATCCACCTCACCTGAACCGCTCAAATACATGTAAAATCCAATTAACACCCATGCGAATGCCCCCCCCCCCACCCCCCCCACCCCCCAACCCCCCACACACACTGGGCAACCATGTAGCAATATAATACACCCCACCTTCCACCCTCAAGTCTTTGCAGTCAAGATCTTCCAAGCAGTCTAGCTTCACAGCCGCAAGCACGCAGCGACGACCGTGTGCAGGCTCCAACAATGTCCTTCACCACATACACATGAACACACACACAACCGACACAAACACAGATTCCGCCCATCAGGACAGATCCAGCCAACCGACACAACATACACGTGAACACCGACACAAACACAGATTCTGCCCATCGGCTGCCCACCAACCCATCCCACCTGCCACTCTCAAGTCTTTACAGTCAAGATCTTCCAAGCAGTCTAGCTTCACAGCCGCAAGCACGCAGCGACGCCCATTGGCGCCAACAATGTCCTTCACCACGTACACATGAGCGGTAAGAGAGTGTGCCATGAGGCGGAGGACTCTTAAGGAGCTCTCTAACTGATGCTCCTCCAATCCCTTCGGGTAACCGTCGTCTTCAACACCTGGGGTGGTGGTGGTGGTGGTGGTGTGTGTGTGTGTGGGGGGGGGGGGGGGGGGGGTAAGGACGTGTTCTGTGTGTCCTGTTGCTGTGTGATAAATCTGATTTTGTGTTGCAAAGATTGCTCAGCACCGCCCGAACTACAACACCCACGTCTTCAATATCTGAGAAGGGGTAGGGTGGGGTGGGGCAGGGAGGGTGGGGTGGGTAAGGTGTTCTGTGTGTGTTGTTCCTGTGTGATAAATCTGCTTTTGTGTAGGAAAGATTCATCAGCATCGCTCTAAGTACACAACACCCACATGAGAAAGTGAGAGAAAGTGTGACATGAGGAGGAGGGACTGTAAAGGATATATATAAATAATATAATAAAATAAATTTAGGGTAACAGTCGTATTCGACACTGTGTGTGTGTTTGTTGTGTGTGTGTGTGTGTGTGGGGGGGGGGGGGGGGGTGGGGGGGGGGGGCAAAGCGGCAGAAGGGTGGATAAGGACGTGGTCTGTGTGTGTACAGCGTGATGCATCTGGAGTTTGCAGAAATTCCTTAGCATGCCCTCCTAACTACAATACTACTGTGAGGGAAAGAGGAAGAGAAAAGAAAAAAAAAAAAAACAGAAAAAAAAAAAAAACAAAAAAATAAAAAAAAAAAGAAAACACAAAAAGAAAAAAAAAAAAAAAAAAAAAAAAAAACAACAAAACAAAAAAAAACCCCCCCCTACCTACATGTGCAAACCAAAAACAAAAAAACCCCCCCCCCCCCCCCCCCCCCCCACCCCCCCCCCCCCCCCCACGAACACACACACACACACACACTCTAGCCTCACTCACCATCGGCGTAGTCGCACTCCCCATTCCCCTCAGACAAGCAGAAGTTCATCTGTGTTTTCAGCCTTGACCTACCGCCCCCTACCCCCCCACACACCCACACCCCATACCCTCTAGCCCCACTCACCAACAGCGTAGTAGCACTCCCCATTTTCCTCAGACAAACGGAAGTTCATCTGTGTCGTGAGCATTGCCCTATCTACAACACCACCATGCGCCTGCAGACCCCTAGCCCCTTCGGACCCCTTACCAGCTACTCCATACCGCCCCCTACCCCTACGGACCCCTACCCCATACCGCCCCTTAGCGCCTACTCCATACCACCACCACCCTATCCCCTAGCCACACTCACCAACAGCGTAGTAGCACTCCCTATTGCCCTCTGACAAGCAGAAGTTCATTTGTGTTGTCAGCCTTGCCTTAACGACAACAACACCATGTGCCTGCAGATCCCTAGCCCCTACGGCCCCCTACCCCCTACCGCCCCTTACCACCTTCTCCATACCACCCCCTACCCCCTACCGCCCCCTACCCCCTAGCCCCACTCACCAACAGCATAGCAGCACTCCCCATTCCCCTTAGACAAGCGGAAGTTCATCTGTGTCGTGAGCATTGCCCTAACTACAGTACCGACATGAGCCTACAGAACCGTAGCCCATACGGCCCCCTACCACTCCTTACCACCTACTCCATACCACCCCCTACCGCCACCCTACCCCCCCACCCCCCACTCACTGACAGCGTAGTAGCACACCCCATTCCCCTCAGACAAACGGAAGTTCATCTGTGTTGTCAGCCTTTCCCAACCCCCCCTACCCCCCTACCCACCCCCCCTTCCTATACCCCCCTAGCCCCACTCACCAACAGCGTAGTAGCACTCCCCATTCACCTCAGACAAACGGAAGTTCATCTGTGTTGTCAGCCTTTCCCAACCCCCCCTACCCCCTACCCACCCCCCCTTCCTATACCCCCCTAGCCCCACTCACCAACAGCGTAGTAGCACTCCCCATTCACCTCAGACAAACGGAAGTTCATCTGTGTTGTCAGCCTTTCCCAACCCCCCCTACCCCCTACCCACCCCCCCTTCCTATACCCCCTAGCCCCACTCACCAACAGCGTAGTAGCACTCCCCATTCCCCTCAGACAAACGGAAGTTCATCTGTGTTGTCAGCCTTTCCCAACCCCCCCTACCCCCTACCCACCCCCCCTTCCTATACCCCCTAGCCCCACTCACCAACAGCGTAGTAGCACTCCCCATTCACCTCAGACAAGCCGAAGTTCATCAGTGTCGTGAGCATTGCCCTAACGACACCACCACCATGCGCCTGCAGATCCCTAGCCCCTACGACCCCCTACCCCTTACAGCCCTTTACACCTACTCCATACCACCCCCTACCCCCCACTCACCGACAGCGTAGTAGCACTCCCCATTCCCCTCAGACAAGCGGAAGTTCATCTGTGTTGTCAGCCTTGCCCTACCGCCCCCTACCCCCCCACACACACACTACCTACCCCCCCACACACACACTCACCAACAGCATAGTAGCACTCCCCATTCCCCTCAGACAAGCGGAAGTTCATCTGTGTTGTCAGCCTTGCCCTACCGCCCCCTACCCCCCCACACACACACTACCTACCCCCCCACACACACACTCACCAACAGCATAGTAGCACTCCCCATTCCCCTCAGACAAGCGGAAGTTCATCTGTGTTGTCAGCCTTGCCCTACCGCCCCCTACCCCCCCACACACACACTACCTACCCCCCCCCACACACACTCACCAACAGCATAGTAGCACTCCCCATTCCCCTCAGACAAGCGGAAGTTCATCTGTGTTGTCAGCCTTGCCCTACCGCCCCCCTACCCCCCCACACACACACACTCACCAACAGCATAGTAGCACTCCCCATTCCCCTCAGACAAGCGGAAGTTCATCTGTGTTGTCAGCCTTGCCCTACCGCCCCCTACCCCCCCCACACACACACTACCTACCCCCCCCCCCCCCCCCCGCGTAGTAGCACTCCCCATTTTCCTCAGACAAACGGAAGTTCATCTGTGTCGTGAGCATTTGCCCTATCTACAACACCACCATGCGCCTGCAGACCCTAGCCCCTTCGGACCCCTTACCAGCTACTCCATACCGCCCCCCTACCCCTACGGACCCCTACCCCATTACCGCCCCTTAGCGCCTACTCCATACCACCACCACCCTATCCCCTAGCCACACTCACCAACAGCGTAGTAGCACTCCCTATTGCCCTCTGACAAGCAGAAGTTCATTTGTGTTGTCAGCCTTGCCTTAACGACAACAACACCATGTGCCTGCAGATCCCTAGCCCCTACGGCCCCCTCCCCCCTACCGCCCCTTACCACCTTCTCCATACCACCCCCTACCCCCTACCGCCCCCTACCCCCTAGCCCCACTCACCAACAGCATAGCAGCACTCCCCATTCCCCTTAGACAAGCGGAAGTTCATCTGTGTCGTGAGCATTGCCCCTAACTACAGTACCGACATGAGCCTACAGAACCGTAGCCCATACGGCCCCCTACCACTCCTTACCACCTACTCCATACCACCCCCTACCGCCACCTACCCCCCCACCCCCACTCACTGACAGCGTAGTAGCACTCCCCATTCCCCTCAGACAAACGGAAGTTCATCTGTGTTGTCAGCCTTTCCCAACCCCCCCTACCTCCTACCCACCCCCCCTTCCTATACCCCCTAGCCCCACTCACCAACAACGTAGTAGCACTCCCCATTCACCTCAGACAAACGGAAGTTCATCTGTGTTGTCAGCCTTTCCCAACCCCCCCTACCCCCTACCCACCCCCCCTTCCTATACCCCCCTAGCCCCACTCACCAACAGCGTAGTAGCACTCCCCATTCCCCTCAGACAAACGGAAGTTCATCTGTGTTGTCAGCCTTTCCCAACCCCCCCTACCCCCCTACCCACCCCCCCTTCCTATACCCCCTAGCCCCACTCACCAACAGCGTAGTAGCACTCCCCATTCCCCTCAGACAAACGGAAGTTCATCTGTGTTGTCAGCCTTTCCCAACCCCCCCCACCCCCTACCCACCCCCCCTTCCTATACCCCCTAGCCCCACTCACCAACAGCGTAGTAGCACTCCCCATTCACCTCAGACAAGCCGAAGTTCATCAGTGTCGTGAGCATTGCCCTAACGACACCACCACCATGCGCCTGCAGATCCCTAGCCCCTACGACCCCCTACCCCTTACAGCCCTTTACCACCTACTCCATACCACCCCCTACCCCCACTCACCGACAGCGTAGTAGCACTCCCCATTCCCCTCAGACAAGCGGAAGTTCATCTGTGTTGTCAGCCTTGCCCTACCGCCCCCTACCCCCCCACACACACACTACCTACCCCCCCACACACACACTCACCAACAGCATAGTAGCACTCCCCATTCCCCTCAGACAAGCGGAAGTTCATCTGTGTTGTCAGCCTTGCCCTACCGCCCCCTACCCCCCCACACACACACTACCTACCCCCCCACACACACACTCACCAACAGCATAGTAGCACTCCCCATTCCCCTCAGACAAGCGGAAGTTCATCTGTGTTGTCAGCCTTGCCCTACCGCCCCCTACCCCCCCCCACACACACTACCTACCCCCCCCCACACACACTCACCAACAGCATAGTAGCACTCCCCATTCCCCTCAGACAAGCGGAAGTTCATCTGTGTTGTCAGCCTTGCCCTACCGCCCCCTACCCCCCCCACACACACACTCACCAACAGCATAGTAGCACTCCCCATTCCCCTCAGACAAGCGGAAGTTCATCTGTGTTGTCAGCCTTGCCCTACCGCCCCCTACCCCCCCACACACACACTACCTACCCCCCCCCCCCCCCCACCACTCCATACCCCCCCCCCAACACACTCACCAACAGCATAGTAGCACTCCCCATTCCCCTCAGACAAGCGGAAGTTCATCTGTGTTGTGAGCTGCTGGAAACGAGCGGCATTGGGCGGCTGGATCTGGAGCTTGTACTCAACATTGCCATCATGAGATTCAGCAGCCACACAAGCAAGGTTGGGGTCCCGAGGCTCCTTCAGAACCTATACATCGGGGAGGGGGGGGAGGGGGGGGGGGGGGGGGGGGGGGGATTCAGCAGCCACACAGGCTAGGTTGGGGTCTGAAGGCTCCTTCAGCACCTATACTTGGGGAAAATGAATAGTTTGAATGCATATGTATTTATGTCTTGATATATTATGCTCAACAGTGCCATCACGAGATTCAGCTGCAACACAGGCTAGGTTGGGGTCCCGAGGCTCCTTCAGCACCTACGTTTCAAAAATAAAATGTATTGAATGATTCAGCACCTGTTTTCCGAAAAAAAGAAAGTTGGAAAAGATTCAGCAGCCACACAAGCAAGGCTGGGGTCCCAAGGCTCCTTCAGCACCTATACTCCGGGGGGGGGGGGGGGGGGGGGGGGGGGGGGGTTAATCAAAATAAATAGTCTGGATACGTGCATTTATGTAATAATATATTGAGAAATCAAGTGAGAATTGTATTAAATGATTCAGCACCTATGTTTCGAAAAAGAGTATTTTGGAATGATTCAGCAGACACACAGGCTAGGTTGGGGTCCCGAGCCTTCTTCAGCACCTAAACTTCAAAAATAAATGAATAGTTTGAATTTATCAGTTTTTTTATACAAAGCAAGGTCAATATACATTTGAAATTCAAATTCAAATTCAGCACCTTCAAGGCCTCCAGGAGGACGACGTACGCGCATGGGCCGCCCACTACAATATACACTTCAAATTCAAATTCAAATTCAGCACAATCATAGCCTCTGTAGGAAGACGACGTGCACGCATGAGCCGACCACTACAATGAACATTTAATATTCAAATTCAAATTCAAATTCAGCACCTTCATGGCCTCTGTAGGAGGACGACGTGCGCGCATGGGCCGCCCAGTTGAGAAGTGAGTGGCAGTTGCATTGGATGGATCAGTTGAGAGAGGGTTCCCTGAGGCAGCAGCAGCCTTGTTCTCCTCCTTCCTAGCCTTGCGGATCCAGTTCTGGCTGAGGGGGGTCCAAGATTGGGTTGGTCAGGTGTGGGGTTGTTGGGTTTGGATTGTTGGGGGTTGGATTTGGATGGTAGAGGAGTTTAGATGGTGGAGGGGTAGGATTTGGATGGTGGAGGGGTAGGATTTGGATGGTCGAGGGGGTTGGATTTGGATGGTTGAGGGATTGCCTTTTCAGAATGGTATGTACCATGAGGGAGCTGCGCTCTGCACTGCACTGCACAAGCATGGGCAGTGGCAGCAGCGTTGTTCACCTCTTGCGAATCCGGTTTTGGCTGGTCCAAGACTGGCTTTGTCAGTTGTGGGGGTGGGTTTGAAAGGGAGGGTGGTATACTTCAGCATTGGCAGCAGCAGCTGCAGCAGCCTTGTTCTCCTCCTTCCTAGCCTTGGGAATCCAGTTCTGGCTGAGGGGGGGGTCCAAGATTGGGTTTGTCAGTTGTGGGGTTGGGTTTGAACGAGAGGGTGGTTTATTTCAGCATTTGCAGCTGCAGCAAGGGCAGAGGATCCCCTGAGTCAGCAGCAGCAGCAGCAGCAGCAGCAACAGCAGCAGCCTGGCTCTCCTCCTTCCTCACCTTGCGAATCCGATTCTGGCTGAGGGAGGTCCAGGTTGTGGGGTTGGGTTTGAATGGTTGAAGTATTGGGTAAGTGGGCTACCCCTAAACTGGGTGCATGGGACTGTCTTCAAATTGCTGGGTGTGTGTTAATGTTAGTGTCGGATGAGTCAAAACCCTATTGAAGCATGGGCAGCAGCAGCAGCCTTGCTCTCCTCTGTCCTCGCCTTTGGAATCCAGTTTGGCTGAGGGGGAGAATTCGAAGATGTCCTGGAGAATTGTCGTAGATTTGACTGCCAAGTCGAGTTACGAATTTGACCTACGTCTGTTGATGCTAAATGATCCGCTGAATCACTATTACGTGGCCGTTATCAGCCGATATTTTAAATTATCTGCTGAATCTCTATAATGTGGCTGTCATTGTAAATTTCCGCCATTCCAACTTAACGTTATTCTAAATTATGCGCTGAATCGCTATAATGTGGCGGCCATTTTTAATTAACTTGTATTCCAAATTATGCGCTATTCCGAATTAACCGTCATTCAAAATTATGAGCTGAATCGCTATAATGTGGTGATGGTTGTAAATTAAACATTATTACAAATTAACAACTATTCAAAATTAACAACTATTCCAAATTAATCGTCATTCCAAATTAAGTGCTGAATCTAAATTGCACGTTATTCCAAATTATGCACTGAATCCAAAACAACCGCTATTCCAAATTAACCGCTATTCCAAATCATGTGCTGAATCTCTATAACGTGGCGGTTTTTGTATGTCAGTTGTGCATTTACCAGCCGGATCCAGGCTTGCCACAAAGGGTTGTGCAAGGGGTCTGGCTGGCACTCTGGCAGGGCTAAATCGGTTGTGTGTGGGTGGGGGGGGGAGGAGGGGGGGGGGGGGGGGGGGGGGGGGGGGGGGGGGGGGGGGTAAGGCAGATTACAAAAACATCCGACAATGGTATGTGAAACAAGTTCGATGCAGCGTCGCCTGCGACGCTAAAAAATGGCGGAGAGTGATCGCGACGGAGCAACAGGTGGCGAGGGAAGCGAGTTAGTTACGAGACCGTAGGCTGACGTGTCTGGCTTCATCATGGTCAGACGGTCGGTCAATCGGACAAATGGATAACACTGGGGGCTCCGCCAAAAAACTTCCTCGCGGCCCCACGCTATCAACATAGTTGTCTGTATAGATAAAGCTATGCGGCCCCCCTCAGGGGGAGCAAATATGGGTGGCCCAGAGGGACTAGTTTGCCTTGTATTTGGTGACGGGGATAAGTGCTTAGCACTCTTTTTCCTGCTACATATAGCGATTGCTAGTTTTGACCCCGTTTTCTTATGTGTTGCCTTAAATGGCCCCAAAAAGCTACAGAATACTACAAAAAGCTGTAGAAAGCACTACAACGGTGTCCCTGGAGGAGGCCTACAACCATATAGGTAGGAGAAACCCACTTGCAGATTTGAAAAAAAAATCACTGGTGCTTAGAACTGTTTTTTCTGCGACACATCCCCATTCTATCGCTGCATGGCGACGCATGGGTCCGGCTAAACTAGTCAGAAATGCTGAAACGACCCCCCCAAGCCAATACGGGTCACCCAGACTACCTGTTGACACTAAAATAATAACGATGTAATACTCGGGCTACCCCATTACCCCAATACCCTTGGGAGTGGTCCTGGGGTGAAAATTTACTTCCGCAGGAACATGATATAATATTGATGGTGATGATGATGATGATGATGATGGTGATGATGATGATGATGATGATGATGATGATGATGATGATGATGATGATGATGATGATGGTTACATTATCCTGGTGCCCTAGAGTGGACTTTAGATTGGACAAATGTGCCCGCTGCTCGACTGTGGCAAGGGAGACATATATGTTGAGGCTCATGAAGTGCAGATTGAGGTTCATGAAATGTACATGTAGGCTCGTCAAACATGAGTGACACATGAGTGACACATGAGTGACACATGAGTGACACATGAGTGACACATGAGTGACATATGAGTGACACATGAGTGACACATGAGTGACACATGAGTGACACATGAGTGACACATGAGTGACACATGAGTGACATATGAGTGACACATGAGTGACACATGAGTTGACACACGAGTTGACACACGAGTGACACATGAGTTGACACATGAGTGACACATGAGTGACACATGAGTGACACATGAGTGACACACAAGTGACACATGAGTGACACATGAGTGACACATGAGTGACACATGAGTGACACATGAGTGACATATGAGTGACACATGAGTGACACATGAGTGACACATGAGTGACACATGAGTGACACATGAGTTAACACACGAGTTGACACACGAGTGACACATGAGTTGACACATGAGTGAAACATGAGTGACACATGAGTGACACATGAGTGACACATGAGTGACACATGAGTGAAACATGAGTGACACATGAGTGACACATGAGTGACACATGAGTGACACATGAGTTGACACACGAGTTGACACACAAGTGACACATGAGTTGACACACGAGTGAAACATGAGTGACGCATGAGTGACACATGAGTCATACATGAGTGACACATGAGTGAAACATGAGTGACACATGAGTGACACATAAGTGACACACGAGTGACACATGAGTGACACATGAGTGACACATGAGTGAAACATGAGTGACATATGAGTGACACATGAGTGACACATGAGTGGCATATGAGTGACACATGAGTGAAACATGAGTGACACATGAGTGACACATGAGTGACACATGAGTGAAACATGAGTGACACTTGAGTGACACATGAGTGAAACATGAGTGACACATGAGTGAGACATGAGAGACACATGAGTGACACATGAGTCATACATGAGTGACACATGAGTGAAACATGAGTGACTGATGAGTGACACATAATTGAAACATGAGTGACACATGAGTGACACATGAGTGACACATGAGTGACACATGAATGACACATGAGTGAAACATTAATGACTAATGAGTGAAACATGAGTGACACATGAGTGACGCATGAGTGACACGTAGATTTGACAGTATTCTTTATCAACCCTGGACTGTCTGGACGAATAGCTCAATGGTAGAGCTTGCTGAATCGATGAAGGTGCGGGGTTCAAATCCCTACTGGTGAGCTTTAGTGTTCGCGTTCGCTGTCAACCACCATGGTAGCTTTGTCTAGGTTAAGTAGCAGCCCATTCCCTACCACCGTTGGACAGGGCTCCCTTAATACCACGCCCTATCAGGCATTATTGTTACTTTTTTTAAATCAAAACTGGACTGTCTCATGGAAAGTTCCATGTGAGGAGTGGGTCTTCAGTTTTTGTTTGGTTGGGCTCTCAGCTTATTTTTCAGCTACGAGTAGCAGCTACTAGGCAGCTCCCCTGCCTCCCTATCCAGCCAAACATTATGCAGTCTAGTTCTCCTGGACGCTGATGTCTTCAGTATTCTAAACATGTTGAAATCTGAGTGCATGGCATAGTGGATGAGTCAGGGAGCTGCCCAGAAGCTGGCGCTCGTAGCCTAAAAGAAAAGCTATGTATGGGCTTCTGTGATTGCTTGACTCGAAACGTAGCGGGGCGTTGTTTTCTTCGGTTGGGCAGTGTGGGTACGATTTCGGTTGGACCATCGATTGAAAGGACAGATGTGCAACCTCGAGATGACCATCTGTCGTCCTCCCACGACAGGCGATCGTGGGGCTTACGCTTGGGTGTGAGTGGCTTGGTTGAGTGGAGACTGCATGCGCATGCGACATAAATGGCACGATATTTTGTGATGTATCGATTTACCTTTTGAACCGAGCCTCTTTCGTGACTTTGGCACTGGACTCGAAGACTACCCATTGCGTTGGGGGGCGTCTAGATCCTAACTGTAAGTGGTCAAAGTCTTCTAGCACCATGCGTGATTGGGTGGAATATGCGACACGGTGGGGGTATCAACGACTGAAGAGGTGAGTCGATTTGGGTTGCGTGGTTGTTCATGCCATGGGCACGGGGGCGGGGTTAGATAGATTTGCTCGTACATCATAATAATTTCATTTGGGACTGTACTTCAGAAATTCGGGGCCAGAGGATAGGGGGCCTGGGGACCAAGGCTGCTGCAGATAATAAGAAGCCGACGCCCTTATCTCTCTCTCTCCAAGTTTGAGGAAGGCACGCCATCGCATTGCCGAGAACTATGCAGATTTTTGTTAGAACTGGTGCGGCCGCCTATTGCTTCTGCAGCTTCACTACTGCTCTAGCACCTCGGGTGCAGTTCCTCTTGCGCTCGAACCCCCTTCCTTGGCGGCAGATGCTGATAGTTATCTTTCTTTGCACTGCTTGCAGACAAGACCCACACCCTTGAGGTGTCGGGCAACCAGACCGTCTCTGATGTGCTGGCCGCCGTGTCCTCCCGCGAGGGTGAGTATGCTACCTATTTTTGATGCGAGTGTCTGCAATTTGGTACGAGCCGGGAATCTAACAAATATTGGAGAAGTGGATGTTGGCCTTGTGCCTAGAATCCGTTGGCACAGCAGGAAACGCTAATGGTAATACTGCGTTTGCACCAACTCCTGGGGTTGCTCTCGAATGCCCCGATTTGCATGTTGCGTTTACCTCATCGTGTGCCTTGCGGTCCCAGGAGGCCGAATGTAGTGCTGTTGCACCCTAACAGTTTAACAGTTTCTGCGCACTTCTACGAGGTCTTACTACGAATTTCGCAGTCTGGTCACATATGCGACAAGTGAGGGTGGAGGTGCTCAAGGAGCTTGTCAGTTTTCAAACCTGCTCATCTGGATCAATCTTTTGTCTTTGCTACCTTCTCCATGCCATAGCACTACTCATACTGCCTGCCTCGCAGAATCCCTCCTATCCCCCGCAGCCGTCTTGAGTCGAGAGACTCCACTGAGGGAACTGCACAGCACCAAAACAACCCAACCTCAATCTCAATCTCACATATTAAAACAAACAAAGTCTTGTTTACTTCAGAGCGCTGAATCAGACCAAACCAACTCCACCCATACCAGCCTAACCAAATCAACATATTGTAGCCAAATCAACCCAACCTAGTTTACCTAGCCAACCTCATGTAACTTACCTTACCCAAAACCAAACCACCTTAGGAGTCAACATGCAGGAGTCCCGCCTTGTCTTCAACGGCAAGCAGCTGGGCGACTGTGATCTCCTGAGCCTGGCTGGTGTGGAGGACGAGTCCACCATGTACGTGCTGGGATGCCTGGCCGGTGGTGCCAAGAAGAGGAAGAAGAAGGTCTTCACCAAGCCCAAGAAGATCAAGCACAAGCACAAGAAGATCAAGCTCCGAGTGCTGAAGTTCTACAAGGTAGGTGCCTAGATGGACACATGTTTCTGAAGTCTGCATGCGTGTGTGACGGTAAATTAGAGAGGATTGTTAGTAAAATTGGCTGTATGGACATGCCCAGCAGCCTATGAGCATGGACTGTGGAGTGAGTGGGCAGCAGAGGAGGATTTTTTGTCGGAGTCTTCAGGGTCGCCGCATTGTCTGTGTCCACAAGAAACAAGTTACTCTAGCCCTAACTGTCACGGAAACCCTGGCTTCGGTCAGCTGCCACCTGCTGCTCCAGTAGCCCACACTCTCTGCCAATTTACTGTATCGCCCGTGACGCCTAGGACTTGTCAGTTGATCTAGAGTAATGCTTTTTTCTGTATCGTTTGTGATGTCTGGGACTTGACGGTTGATTTAGAGATGCCAAATGTCTGTATCGCTTGCGATGCCTTGGACTCCTCAGTTGGTCTAGAGTAATGATTTCCCAAAACAGCAAGTTCTCAGGATGGCTGACAGACCTGCCCCAGACAGTTGCAATAATTATCCTTTTCAGCTATGAGCAGCAGCTCCTTGGCAGCTCCCTGAGCTGGCCCGAATAATGTGACAGTTCTGGACAGCAGATTCTGTAAGCTTCCAGACACACAGGTTGCATTAGCTTCGGCTTAGTAGCCAGTCGGACTGCCTTGAAAGCTGCAGCTTGTAACTGAATAAAAACACTGATTGTGTATAATTGCTGTCATTTAGCGATGTGCGTCATAAAATCGATCTGGAATTAACTCCACAGAATGCCCAGTCATCCCCACATTTCACTTATCATTATCAGATTAACTCCCAACTAAAACCAACTTTTGTATGATTCTCTCAGGTGGATGATGCTGGCAAGGTCCAGCGCCTCAGGAAGCAGTGCCCCAACTGTGGACCCGGTACGTTCATGGCCACCCACCAGGAGCGCGTGTACTGTGGCAAGTGCACCACCACCTTCTTGTACGAGAAGGAGGAGGCCAAGCCCTCCAAGGGAAAGAAGTAAATGCTTGAGGGTTTAACCTGATGCAATGCTACACCTTGTAACAAGACATGACGTCTATTCCCATTGATTCAATTCCCCTGCCCTCGGCACTTGTCCCTAATTATATGTTGTGTTGAAAGATTTTCACCACAGGTAGTAAACCTGTGCACAAATCAGCCCCGTCAAGGATTCGTAAAGAGAGGTGGATACATTCCTGCATAGTTAAGTTGGAGCCTGTTGGAAAGGAGGGCCATACGAAGCCACCTGGCAATCGTGACTTTCACCACTCCTGGAAACCCGGTGTCTAGTCGATTCTCAGAATGCACGCATTCTTAGTGCACAAGAAGAGGCGTTGTGAATTTTGTAGTAATGCAACATGCCAGTATCTTATACTTATATTCGTAGTTTCATACCATGTGTCGTACAGGCATTAACTTAAGAACGTAGCTCCAGCCATCAATTTGGCTGCTCGCCGTCTACAGAAGTAAATGATCGCTAGGGGAAGTGTTATTGCTAAAAAATATGGGTACTTGCCGAAATGTACGTCTCCAATGTCTTCTTACATTCATGGATAACAAGAGGTAGCTTCGCATGAACTTCCACGCCTGGATTGCATGACAGATCATGTAGAGAAATAATTTCGCTCTCAGATTGGGAAATCGTGTTTAGATGCTTCTCGAAATCACATGGTGGTCACCTGGAATGATTCCAGAATCACATAGAGGACACTCAAGTACTCAACCATTGCAATGTACAATTGGTCGCTTCCACCCATCAGTTTCCACCTTGTAGTGGGAGTAGGTTCTGAATCTATACATTTTACGAACCTCCTTGTGAGGTAGGTCTCTAATGAGATACGAAGGCATCTCTGGTTTGCCACTCTCATCCCATGAAGAGGACATCCAAGTATGGTACACAGCATTCTTCCTTCCTTTTGATTCAACTATAAGGCGCGTATCTGATGACTTGGTGCTGTGGTGTTCGAAAATTTAATTGGAGAATAAGACCTTCTCCACTACCACACCTCCATGTGAATTGGTGACCAGAGATTCATCCTGGGAATCTGCCAAGGAGTTACATTACATTACATGTTAAAGTCTACTTGACACCGGGAGGGTGTATGAGACTCTGTGCTTTAAACAAAAAGAAAAAGCACCCACAAAGCAAAAAAACCCATTACATAAGGGGTGTGTCGAGAACAAACAAACCAAGCTCCCAACCGCCGTTTTGGTGGCGTAGGTATTAAACCCCCTAGAGCCGGACCCAGATCTCAACCACTTACAGTGGCGGAGGTAAGAAGCTAACAAATGAGAAGTCACAAGAAGAAAAGAAAAAAAGGGATAATAAATTACGGTGCCACTAAGCAGTCCAGGGCTTCCTGTCTTGCTCTTCTACAAGTAGAAAGATAGTCGGCTAGGTTGCTCCAGAAAGTCTTAGTGCCATTTCCATTCATAAAGGTTCTGAATGTGGAATCGCAGAATTCCACATTCCATACGGTTAAGTCGGTATTCTCATGGACATGCCTATAAATATCTGTAAACAGATTCCGGTAGCGGAGGCGAATATCATGATAAAAAGGGCACTCAAACATATGCATTTCATCCTCAGGTTTTTGGAACCCACACATTTGACAGTGTCTCATTGAACGAGGGATGTGTGCTCTATCCACCACCCTCATTCTTTCTGTGTTCAGCCAATGGGAACCCATTCTAAACTGTGCTATAGAACGAATCTGATCCTGCTTATGTAAGGCAGATGTAAAGGGAATCAAGCCATTCTCATCATTGCTGTTGGCTGCGAACCATTTCTGGTATCGGAGGCGTTTAAAGCCAACCCTTCTCTCATCAGGGATGTCTCTGACTGCATTGGTGTCACTTGGGTACTTAAACCTCCATGACTCAAAAACTTCAGACATAATACCTTCGACATCGACAGCCTCCAAAATGTTGAGGTTTTCACTGGATCCTAGCTTGTGGAGAGCACAACGTAAGTCATGAACCCAGCCAGTGTTGGAATCAAAAGATTCCTCAAGAGCCATTCTAATGAGATCCTCAGGTTCTTTATCTATGGTCTTGTTCCAGAAGCGCAAAGCTTGTTTAAGCCAAGCAAAACACAACGGGGTTCTACCCAGCTCTTCCATGATAATATTAGATGTAGTAGATTGGCAAACACCCAACATTTGTTTAAGTATGCCTCTATGCCATTTCTCACAAGCATGGTCATTTGAGATAAGTGTGTTGATCAGAATAGAAGGAGCCCACACCTCACAGCCAAAATTCAGGATAGGTTGTACAAGAGAATCAAACAGGTGGGTGAGAATATCAATATTGTATATCTCCATAGTATGGCATCGCCTACGGAGCATGTGGTGAGCCTTTTGGGCCTTAGCGAGCATCCTAGAAAAAGCAGCTTTTGCACGATTGCTTGAGTCACCATCCACAAAGAGGGATCCCAGGTAGATAAAAGATAACTTTGTAGAAAGCTTCAGTAAATCATGCTCCATCATAGACAAATTTGTAATCAGGATCCATACGGGCCTCATCACAGAATTGCTTGTTGAAAACGACAATCTCAGTTTTCTTTATATTCACAGCCATCTTAGTAGCCTCGCAGAAATCTCTCAGGCAGTTAAGCATCGCTTGCATATCTGCCGGGGATTCTGCCATTATAGCTAGGTCATCAGCATAAAGTAACAATTGCAGAAACTTTCCCCTAAGCTCAGCCCCTACATTTGGGAGCTTGGATTGGAGGAACGATTCAATTCTATCAATGAACAGACCGAATAGGACTGGGGATAGGGGGTCTCCTTGTTTAACTCCTACAAGAGATGGAAAGGAGGATCCAATGTCCCCATGTAGGCGAACTTGGAAAACGACATGATTATACATGGACTTCAGAATACTAAGATAGGGGTCTTTGACTCCTAGCCTTGCTAAGCAATCCCATAGCAAGTCTCTGTTGACCCAATCATAAGCCTTCTTGAAATCGACAAAAGCCACAAAGAGTGGTTTTTTCTTCTCTCTATATTTATCTACAATATGGTTAAGAATGAATGATGCATCCGCAGTACCCCTACAATATCCCAAGGGCATCAGTCATCCGAGACATCCTTGCTCAAACAATTTTTGCGATCGCTAGTCATATTGAGATCAGCACGGGCAACATCCTTCATCATTCCATGGTTACCATCGAAGTAATTTACATTGGAGGTCCACAATCTAATCACTGATTTCAACCAGTAATCGTGAATTGGGAATTTACCCGTTACATTAAAAGCAGTGTTGGGGGATGGGTCGTTTAACTCCTTGGACTCGCTTCATAAAACCAGCATGCCTCATATGAATATCTGTAGATGCTACCTGGTCTCTGCTGGTCGCACCAAGATGGTGTTGAATGCGACCAGTGCTCCAGATTTGTGAGCCATACATTAGGCGATTGTACGGGCTGCTAGGAAGCATGTCATGGAAAGCACTGCATAGGTATGTATGGTACAGTTAAGGGGGTATCAAACTATCAATTAGGCTTAAGGGACTTGCCCTTCCCCAGACAATAGAATATAATGATAGATTACTGTCTATCCGCATGGAGTGCCGAGCTCGCTCCAACACTGGCCTCAGGCATGGAGATTCATGAGAAGACACAATTAAAGTTGAGCCAAAGTTCTCTTGCTACCGTATGAAGCGGTAATGAAGCTGAAATTTGCCGAAAGAGTCGTTACTAATTAAAGGATTGTTCAAGACGCTGCGTCCTCCGTCGAAGGGTCCGTTGCGTCGCAGGAAGCGGGCTATACAATCAGTTACGTCTCAGGCAGCAGAGCTGGGATTCCTCCTGAAATAGAGAAGTGGTCGTTAGACAGAAGTGGTAACCTTGACAGTCCTAAACTGGCGGTTTTTCTAAAACTTAACTTGAACTTGGTGACAGGTATCGAAAGCTTATACCTGATCGTGTGGTTAACAGCATCTAGGTACGGTAGCCACGATGCATACTTGAGTGGGTGGTGGTGATGGTGGTGGTGTGTGTGTGGTGTGTGTGTGTGTGTGTGTGTGTGTGTGTGTGTGGGGGGGGGGGGGGGGGGGGGGGGTGGGGGGGGGGGGGCATAGGGAAACTACATGTGTGGGGGATTGCCTGGCTAGGCCTCATGGGTACCATGAATACTCCCTACCGAGGCAAGTAGGCATACCTTAATACAGGTGCCTTGGCAGTGCCATGTGGCATATATTTGCTAGTATGTGACCCATGGAGCACACCCAGCAGCTCGACCTCCTATGGAAGTATGGATGTGTAATCCATGCATCCCCCAAACATGCACAATGTTACATGCATTACCCAAACATAGCATAAAACTTGGTCCGTCCACTTTTATGTTCAAACGTTTCAGCCTGGATGTGTGCGTGGAATGTAAATAGCCTACATACAGGCCGCCTATGTACAACAAATTTGAGGCATGGGAATACAAGGAGCAGCTAGCAAAAGGATGGCCATGCACCACATCATTAAATTACTTGTAGGAGGGCCCAACTGCAACCCATACCCCAATGTGAGGAATCCAGCTTCAAATGAGACTGCATGAAATATAAAACAAGGGCGTGACCGCCCTTGTGTTGGTAATGGGGATCCGCTGGGGTATGGGGAAGCCTCGCCGAGCCCTGCTGTCACCAGGGTTGTTTTTAGTGCGGTGTGCGGTGTGTGTAACCTTGTTGCTGCAAGAAGAAGAAGATTACAATGGCCACTTATCCTGGTAGTGGAAACACCACCGCCCCCGGTGGAACGGACTCCGAACACCACTGTCTTCCGGCAGTGGGGATCGAACTTCTCCCGCTGAAGAAGAAGATTACAATGGCCACTTATCCTGGCAGTGGAAACACCACCGCCCCCAAGGGAACGGACTCCGAACACCACCGTCTTCCGGCAGTGGGGATCGAACTCCCGCTGCCCTCGTTGGTCGGCACCCTTAGGGGTACAGATCTATGGCATACTTACGCGATATCGTAACATCTTCACATTTCAAGACCGCCTGTCATTATTGCCGGTTAATCTGACTGGCCTGAACTCTTTCCGACTCGTGTTCGATTCCCGTTAGGAGCGGAGTACCTCTGAGGGCACTTTTTCGCAGGGTATCTCAGGGTTGCGGACTGTGGACGCGGCGTTTTCATTTGTCGTTTCTCTCCTGTCCTGTGGACTCAGTCTAGGGACCTGGAGCATGTCTACGATTTCCCCTTGAATAATTCGCTTCTTCGTGACTCTCGTAACTCATTACATCAGCGCATTGTGCTTGACAAGGAAATCTGCTCTTTCGCACTAGTTCCTGTAGGTTGCGAAGTAGCAACTGTAGCCTCGGGAGTTGCTGCACCTGCCTCCATGGAACTTCGGGAAGTCAGTGAGCTAATAAGTTCATTAGCCTTACAGGGCACCCAGTTGAATAATAATGCCATGCCATGCTACATTGATTCTTGACCCCCCCAATATTAAATTGAACGGATAAGTAAGCAACTGCTTGTGCATCCATCACCAAGGAGGCTGCCACTGCTGCTTGATGAACATTACACCACCCCCGGGGCCGACCTCCAGGGGACCCGCCAGGGCCCCCTACTATGTTAGGTATGGGGATCCGCTGGGGATGGGGATGGGGAGCTAGGGTTGTTTGGTGTGCAGTGTGCGTAATCTTGTTGCTGCCCTCGTGGCTGTTCTTGCGGAACGTGTGTCTCGTATTCCGCGGTTTGGTACACAGCTGCACATTACCTCATGGACTCGGGCTGTGCACCCTCCGGCTGTGACTGCAGAATCCAAAAATCAAGTGGTTTGCGGCGCAGCTTGACTTAAATGTACCTGGAAGATGAGGTGACGTGACTGCAAATACTACTTGTCTGAAATTTGGCATGCAGGTGGAGGGAGTTGAGGAGGCGGGTGGTAACAGAAGGATGGATATCGAGAGAAGAAAAAATGGGGATAAGGGAGGCGAGGAGGGTACCGAAGGAGCCGAGGATGATAGGGTCTGGGGAGATGACTCGCCAACCAGCAGCGAGAAGAGCCGTATGGAGGGTGGAATGCTGAGCGCGTTTAATGGCAAGGGTGGTATGATAGCGGGCATCCCAAGTGTACGTGAGTTCACAAAGATAGACAGTGTGGGCGGCTTAGGGGGTGGAAAGTTCGGACTGGGTGAGGGTGGCGTCGTGCGAGGGGGTGTCAAAAGGCGAGAGACTGGAAAGGAAGAGGATGTCAGGGCGCAGTTTGGCGACAAGGGTACAAGAGCAAGGGTGGAGGCATGTACAAGAGGTTGGGAGGTGTGGGAGGAGCCAAGGGGGTAGGAGTGGGAGGGTGTTTCTCGAGGATGCATCAACCTCAAGGTGGAGCGGCCTAGTGAGCCAGCACAGATGGCGTCATAGAGTTGAAGGACAGCGGCGTTGTGTCGGGCGATGTAGAGGGCAGCGAACGTCGGATGGGAGCATGATCCAAGAAGGTGGGCCGAGGTGTCATGGGAGTGCCAGAAATGGCAAGATCCATCGAGGATGGGGGGTGTGTGTGCAAAGAGTATAGGGTTGGGGGGGCATGCGTGTGTGAGGGACAGAGGCCGTCCAAAACATGTTGAAACGTAATTTGAGGATTGTGCGGATTTGAGGGTAGGTGCAGGAGCGCCACATATGAGAGGAGGGTTCGGGAAGGATCATCGCGGGTGGGGGAGGGAGAGGCTGTTGGGGCGGAGGAGTTGTAGTCGTCGGGGGGGGGGTAGGGGGGAGGGAGTGTGGTGGGGGAAGGGGGCACAGCGGAGAAGACACTTGCGATTGAGGGGCAAGGGGAAGTTGGCAAGGTCATGTGTGTGCCATATGTATTGAGAAAGGCTGTTAGGGAGTCTGTGAGGTCTGAGAGAAGGCGGTAGGGCGAGTGTGGGTTGGAGGGTGTAGGTAGGGGCTGGAAGCATGGCCAGGCTGGGAGGCTGTGGAGGTGGCTCGGGTAGTCGGGTGAGAAATAGAGAAGTCAAAGGTGCAAGAGGGGGGGGTTGTCGAGGGCAAAGCGGGCACCCTTGTCAGCAATGTCGTTGCCTAGGATGCCGGTGTGGGATCGCACTTAGTAGAAAATCGTGGGTGAGGAGGTGTGAAGGCGGTCAAAGAGGAGTTGGCGGATGGAAAGGAGGATGGGAAGATGTTTGTGGAAGGGGATTGAGTTGGGATAGATGATGCGGCGGATAAGGTGGAGACTGGAGAGGGAGTCTGTGTAGATGCGAATGGGGTCCTGAGGGTGTTGTGTGCCGGCGTGCTGGAGGGCGGCAAGAATGCCTGAGAGTTCTGCGCGGAGGATGGTGTTGATCCTGGCAGTACCATCAGGATGGATCTGATGGACAGAGGAAGAAGGTGTATGGAGGAAAGCGGCACCAGTGTGTGTAACGCCGTTACGATCAGGGGCAGCAGAACCGTCCGTGTAGTAGGAGATGTGAGATGGAAGGTGAGAAGGTAGGTTGTTGGATGGGAAAAGGTGAAGGCAAGAGGGAATGGCAGGGCAGAGGGTGGGGGAGTAAAGGGGTGGGGTGGGGGTGGGGGGTGAGGACGAGGGTCCGGGAGCGAGAGGAATTTTGTAGGGGGGCCTCAGGTGGGGCATCTGGAGGAAGGGTGGGGAGGGGTAGAAGGTGGGAGAAAAGGTGGGGGTAAGGGTAGTATGTGACGGTTGGAAGGGAGAAGGGATAAAGCAGAGAGGCCTGAATGATTACCGATGCAAACAAGGTGAATGCGTGAGCGATTGAGGAGGGCAGGGGAGTCAAAAGGGAGGGCAGGGTGCATGGAGCAGGGGGGTTGGAAATGGAAGGAATTACGTGGGAAGGTGCTGAGGATACGGATGGAGCAATTTGTAGGGCGAACCCCAACGCACCCGTTTTGCTCGCCCGTTTTGCGCCTCTGTTATGCGCACGCAGTACGCCTGGTGTACCGAAGTCGCTACCTATTACCGAGGGGCGGTAAAAACATGGGCGTAGACCTTGGTGCATAAGCCAGCTGGGGGCTCACTCGGGGGCTCACTTCTGCTTCGTGTGCCATTCGATGCGTTGGCACTAAGTTGGCACTCGGAACCGCTTGGAACCTAACTTCCGTTGAAAACGGCTTTTCTGCTACTACCGCCATTTCTACCAAACTCAAGCTATCCTCGCGTATTCTTTTGCGCGCGCCCCTCTGTACTCCCGTCTTCGGTTAGGTTGTATTGAACAGCAAGCATCTGCTATCTTATCTAGCACCATGGGAAACGCTCTCAGTTGCATGGAGCACGGGGATTGGGACAGCCACCCCGAAATCACCACTCCCTACACGCTGATGAAGGAAGGCATCTACCAGGACATGAACCAACCGCTTAGCCACTACTTCATTTCATCAGGACATAACAGGTGGGCCTGGGAGAGGGCTGGTGGGATACTGGGATGGCAAGCCATGTGTATTGCGTCTTTGCCCTCTTGATTGAGCCCTTTGATTGTTGCTTGGACAATGGTTAAAAAAAACGGATGCTGTGGAGTGGGCTTGTCTTGGGTCGGCACTGGCCTGTCTATGCCGATGTGATGGCGATGCGATGTGACGTGATATGCGCTGCTGTCGAAGTCAACATGCTTGCTGCTGTCAAGTATGCTTGGTCAACCTTCGAAGCGAAAGCGCGCAGTTTAGCCAATATGCTGTTACTACCAGTCTCTGGTACCCCATTGCGCGCAATCAGAGCTATAGTGGATTCTTCTTGATGGCGTGAACCGAGGGAGACGGTGGCGATTGCGCAAGTGCGTAGTCCAATCGCGTGTACAAAGCATGGAATGAGGAAGCAATATAGCCAGGTCAACCGCCAACCGCCCCGAATTGATTCCGAGATCGCGACGAGCTGACCAACTCAAGCGACAATGCTGACTGGATGGATGATTCAACATTGAGCGATTGCAGACATAGCAATTGGCCGCAAATCATGCTGACGTGTGACTGGATATCTGTCGCCTATAGTGAGGCCCAGGGTGCATTTGGAGTCCAGTAGGGCACCAGGACACATGTAAGTTAATAAACAGAAGAATAGTACTTAGTACTCACATAACATAGGATGTGTTGTACTCATACACATGCGATTTTCGATAATAAACATGCTGGCAGAAATCAAAAATAGCATGCATACTATTAGGGTTTAATTTATTAAGCCCACAAGTGGTACTCAAACATGTTTACTGACAAAACATACAAGTGGTACCCAAACACACCATGTTTACTAACAAAACATATGAGTAGGGAACGGCGATATGACATCATATGATATCATGTCATCATATGATGCCGGTAGTCTGACTAGGCTAAAGTTACCATTTATATACACATATATATATATATATATATATATATATATATATATATATATATATATATATATATATATATCATATCATGCAATTTGTTTGATCATATGGCATAAAACTCACATTTGGTCAATATCATTTTATTTGCGGGTCCCTACATATGAGTGGTACTGTGCAATGTCTAACACATCATGTTTAATAATAAAACATACTAAACAAGACCTATGCAGCGTCGCATGCGACGCTAAAAATGGCGGAGAGTGATCTCGACGGAGCAACAGGTGGCAACGGAAGCGAGTTAGTTACGTGACCGTTGGCTGACGTGTCGGGCTTCATCACGGTCAGACGGTCGTTCGTTCGTTCGGTCGGACGGACAGATGAGTAACCCTGGGGGCTCTCGTCACCTTGAAGAGGGGGCACTGCCAAAAACAAACAAGTGGTACTACACACAGTATGCAAGGTTGTCAATGTAATCCTGGTTCCAAGGTTGTCGTGCGCTATATCAAACCATGTCATATGATATCTTGCGCGATGTAGTTTTGTATCGTACAATAATGCACAATATGGCACGACACATCGTACCGTATATATGTATGTGTATATACCGTTTGTATATAAATACCGTGTATACCGTACGTATGTATACATTATGTATATACGCTATATACGCTATATATATCCACGCTATATACACTATATACGCTATATATATCCACGCTATACACGCTACATACGCTATATATATCCACGCTATATACACTATATACGCTATATATATCCACGCTATATACGCTACATACGCTATATATATCCATGCTATATACACTATATACGCTATATATATCCACGCTATATACGCTATATATATCCACGCTATATACACTATATACGCTATATATATCCACGCTATATACACTATATACGCTATATATACGCTATATACGCCATATCTATCCACGCTATATATGCTACATACGCTATATATACGCTATATACGCTATATACGCTATATACGCTATATATATCCATGCTATATACGCTATATACGCTATATATATCCACGCTATATACGCTATATGTATCCACGCTATATACGCTATATATATCCACGCTATATACGCTATATATATCCACGCTATATACACTATATACGCTATATACACTGTATACGCTATATACGCTACATACGCTAAATATATATGCTATATACGCTATATGTATCCACGCTATATACGCTACATATATCCACGCTATATACGCTACATACGCTATATATACGCTATATACGCTATATACATCCACGCTATATACCCTATATGTATCCACGCTATATACACTATATACGCTATATGTATCCACGCTATATACGCTATATGTATCCACGCTATATACGCTATATGTATCCACGCTATATACGCTATATATATCCACGCTATATACGCTATATGTATCCACGCTATATATGCTATATGTATCCACGCTATATACACTATATACGCTATTTATCTCCACGCTATATACGCTATATGTATCCACGCTATATACGCTATATGCGCTATATGTATCCACGCTATATACACTATATACGCTATATACGCTATATATATATCCACGCTATATACGCTACATACGCTATATATATACGCTATATACGCTATATGCATCCACGCTATATACGCTATATATATCCACGCTATATACACTATATACGCTATATATATCCACGCTATATACACTATATACGCTATATATATCCACGCTATATATACTATATACGCTATATATATACACGCTATATACACTATATACGCTATATATATCCACGCTATATACACTATATACGCTATATATCCGCTATATATATCCACGCTATATACGCTATATACGCTATATATATCCACGCTATATACGCTATATACGCTATATATATCCACGCTATATACGTTATATATATCCACGCTATATACACCATATACGCTATATATATCCACGCTATATATATCCTCCCAACATCCTGTATCCACGCTATTGTACTTGGCAACCCAGATATAGAGTCCTTGGCCTGAGCCCTACACTTTTATCATGGGTACTGCAGTTACTTGACAGGAGATCAGCTTACATCCGCCAGCGGCACCGCCACCATCCAGATGTGCCTCGAGAGAGGTGAGATGCATGGGCAAGTGTGTGGTTGTGAGTGGGAGGATAGTAGTGGTAGTGTGTGATATCGTGTGTGTGTGTGGGGGGTGGGGGTGGGGGGGGGGGGGAGGGGGTTGCTTGATTGAATATCAGCTAACATCTGACAGCGGCACTGCCACCATCCAGATGAGCCTCGAGAGAGGTGAGATGCATGAACAAGTGTGTGGTTGTGAGTGGCACAGTAGTGGTGGCAGTGTGTGATATTGTGTGTGTGTGTGTGTGTGTGTGTGTGTGTGTGTGTGGGGGGGGGGGCATGTGGATGGGGTTGCTTGATTGAATATCAGCTAACATCCGACAGCGGCACCGCCACCATTCAGCTATGCCTCAAGAGAGGTGAGATGCATGGGCAAGTGTGTGGTTGTGAGTGGGAGGATAGTAGTGGTAGTGTGTGATATCGTGTGTGGGTGGGTGGGGGGTGGAGGGGGTTGCTTGATTGAATATCAGCTAACATCTGACAGCGGCACCGCCACCATCCAGATGTGCCTTGAGAGAGGTGATGTGCATGAACATGTATGTGGTTGTGAGTGAGAAAATAGTGGTGGTAATGTTCGTGTGTTTGTGTGAGTGTGTGGAGGGGGTTGCTTGACAGGAGATCAGCTACCATCTGCCTTCGGCACCATTCAGCAATGCCTCAAGAGAGGTGAGATGCATGGGCAAGTTTGTGGTTGTGAGTGGCACAGTAGTGGTGATAGTGTGTATGTTTGTGTGTGTGGAGGGGGTTGCTTTGTGAGTGTGTGGAGGGGGTTGCTTGATTGGATATCAGCTATCATCTGACAGCGGCACCGCCAACATTTAGATATGCATTGAGAGAGGTGAGATGCATGGGCAAGTGCGTGGTTGTGAGCGGGAGGATAGTGGTGTTAGTGTGTGTGTGCATAGCTCAATTAGCTAAAAACTTAGCCATGAATCATGCCATTATATCCCCATTCTCAGAAGAAAACGATCGGCCTTATTGAAAATTTGGAGGTCGGGGCTCCTGCTGCCAGCTTGTATTCACCTATACCCCAGAGTACCTTGTCCGGAGCTGGACATGTACAACCAAGAAAAGCTATAAAAAGCTCGGTACAAAGCTATGCAAAGCCACGAACAGCTATAAAAGCTGTAAAAACTGTAAAAAGCTGTAAAAACGTTGTCCCTGGGGGGGGGGGGGGGGGGGGGGGGGGGGGGGGGGGGGAAGGCCTGGGGGGGGGGCTGGGGGGGGGGGGGGGGGGGGGGAGGGGAAGGTGAAACCCACTTTTTTTATAAACAATTGACGGCTTGTATTCAAATATAACCCAGGATGCTGCGTTATTGAGCTGGACGTGTGCGTATAAAAAGTTATAAACAGCTGTGAAAACGCTGTCCATGGAGGAGGCCTAAAACCATAAAGCTATAAAAAACCACTTTCAGATTTGAAGAAAAGTGTCAGCTTGTATTCACCTATACCCCAGGATGCCGTGTCATTGAGCTAGACGTGTGCATATAAAAAAACCTGTACAAAAGCATGAAAAAGCTGTGAGACGGCCTGGTAAAAACGTTGTCCCTGGAGGAGGCCTAAAACCAACTTTTATATAAATAAAGAATCTCTGACGGCATGTATTCACATATAGCCCAGGATGCCGTGTCATTGAGCTAGACGTGTGCATATGAAAAGCTGTACAAAGCTATAAAAAGCTGTAAACAGCTGTAAAAACGTTGTCCCTGGAGGAGGCCTAAAACCAACTTTTATATAAATAAAAAATATCTGACGGCATGTATTCACATATAGCCCAGGATGCGGTGTCATTCAGCTTGACGTGCACAACAAAGAAAAGCTATAGAAAGGTATAAAAAGCTGTAAACAGCTATAAAAAGCTATACAAAGCTATCAGCAGCTATAAAAAGCTGTAAACAGCTGTAAACGCATTGTCCCTGGAGGAGGCCCAAAACCCACTTTCATATTTGGAAGATAACTGACAGCATGTTTTCACCTATACCCCAGTATGCTGTGTCATTGAACTGGACGTTTACAACCAAGAAAAGCTACAAAAAGCTATAAAAAGTTATACAGAGCTGTAAACACGTTGTCCCTGAAGGAGGCCTAAAAGCAACTTTTATATTTGAAAAATAACTGACGGCTTGTACTCACCTATTCCCCAGGATGCTGTGTCATTGAGCTGGACGTGTACAACCAAGAAAAGCTATAAAAGCTGTAAAAAATTAAACAAAGCTGTAAATACGTTGTCCCTGAAGGAGGCCTAAAAGCAACTTTTATATTTGAAAAATAACTGACAGCATGTTTTCATCTATACCCCAGGGTGCCGTGTCATTGAGCTGGACGTGTACAACCAAGGAAAGGAGGGTGATGGTTCTGTGTGCAAGCAAACCACACCTAACCTTAATGCCCCCCCCCCCCCCCCCCCCCCCCCCCCCCAATATACCCCAGGATGCCGTGTCTTTGAGCTGGATGTGTACAACCAAGACTCGCTATATAAAGCTTGATAAAAAGCTATAAAAATCTGTAAAAAACATATGACGTCATATTGCCGTTCCCTACCTATACCCCAGGATGCCGTGTCATTGAGCTGGATGTGTACAACCAAGAAAGGGAGGGTGATGGTCCCGTGTGTAAGCATGGGGGCACCCTTACCAAGTCCGTGTCTGTCAAGGTGGGTGGGTGGGTTCAGGTGAACACAAGCCAAATCACTTACAACCCACGTTAAACCCACATGAAAAACCCACATTAAAACCTACACAAACATCCGCAAAACAAACCCACAAAAAAACCCCACAAAACAAACGAACATAAAGCCCACATAACCTCCCACCCCCCCCCCCCCCCCCCCCCCCCCCCCCAAAAAAAAATACATAAAAAACCCACATAAAAAGCCACACAAAAAGCCACGCAAGCCTTTCACAGATGTGCGTAGAAGCTGGTAGAAGCCACGAAGAAGTGTAGCTTCGTGAGCAATCTCTTCCCTGTCATCATCATCATTGAGAACCACACCTCATCCTAAACAACCCCCATCCAATCCATGTACAACCCCAAATAATCCATTCAACCCACATACAAAAAAATAAACTACACACAACCCACATTTCATAAACTTAACCCACACACAAACCACATTTCATAAAATCAACCCACACACAACCCCAATTTCATTAAATTTACCCACACACAATCCACATTTCATAAAAATATCCCACAAACGGTCCACAGAAAACTACCCATCTACCCCCCCCTTACCGACTTGCGTAGAGGCCATCAAGAAGTATAGCTTCGGAAGCACTCCCTTTCCTGTCGTCATCACCATTGACAGCCACACATCATCCTATCCATGTGCGACCTACTTACAACCCACAAAATACAACCCCAATCCATTTCAACCTACAACATACAACCCACATACAACCCACAAAACAAAAGCACATACAACCCACATAAATCCTCATACAACACACAACACACAACCCTACATACAACCCACAAAACAAAAGCACATACAACCCACATAAATCCTCATACAACCCACAACACACAACCCTACATACAACCCACAAAACAAAAGCACATACAACCCACAACATACAACTCACATACAACCCACAACATACAACCCCACATACAACCCACAAAACAAAACCACATGCAACCCACAAAACAAAAGCACATACAACCCACATACAACCTTCATACAACCCCCAACATACAACCCACACAACAAAACCACATCCAAACCACATCCAAACCACACATGCATGCCATGCAGCCCTTCACAGACTTGCGTGGAGGCCATCAAGAAGTATGGATTCGTGAGCACCCCCTTCCCTGTTGTCATCACCATCGAGAACCACACCAACCCGGAGAATCAGGTATGAGCACTGTTTTTGGCAGAGCCCCCTCTTCAAGGGGGCGGGAGCCCCCATGTTTACCCATTTGTTCGTTCAACCGCTTTATTGAAGCCTGACACGTCATCCAACGGTCGCTTCGGTCAGCTCCATCGTTGCCACCTTTCGTTCCGTTACAAACACACTCCGCCAATCTTCTGCGTCGCTTGCGACGCTGCATAGGACTTGTCACTTCAGGGTTAAGGGTTTAGGGTTTACGGTTCAGGGTATAATGTCAACTTTCAGACGCACTAGCTGGCTTCAGGTTTGGCCCAAGGACATGGGAAAGGAGCTGTTTAGAAGCTGCTAAGCATAGCCCAAGAGAATTACCATTGCCATCGAGAACCACACCAACCCGGAGAATCAGGTATGAGCACTGTTTTGCTTTAGGGTTTAGAGTTCAGGGTATAATGTCAACTTTCAGACGCACCATCTGGCTTCAGGTTTGGCCCAAGGTCAGGGGGGAGGAGCTGTCTAGAAGCTGCTGTGCATAGCCAAAATAAGAAGCAGTGTGCATCGCTCATGCTGCATACGTTTGTTTCTTGAGCCCGGACTCATTCTGGGCAACATGTACATTGTACATTATGGGCGACATGTACGTTGTACATTATGGGCGACATGTACGTTGTACATTATGGGCGACATGTACGTTGTACATTCTGGGCGATGTGTATGTTGTACATTCTGGGCGACGTGTACGTTGTAACAGTTCAGGGGTAGGCCAAATAGGCTACAGGGATTTTTGTAGTGGTTGTCACGAGCTATGGCCCATGGTGTTTGCTTTATAGTCTGTATAGTTTGTACACAATTGCTTGCGACATGGTGCTGGCAGATCTTGAGCATCATTGCCAGCCCACTTGCTCCATCCAACCAAAAAATCAACTGGCACAATCCAACCAATCCAGCCAATCCCAGGTTATGCTCCCCCCCCCCCCCCCCCCCCCCCCCCCCCCCCCCCCCCCCCCCTGCACCCACCCTCTGGACCCTCCTACCCTCCCACCCACCCTCCCTCCGCCCCAGCCCCCCCCCCCCCCCCAGGTTATGCTTGCTAAACTGCTGCAAGTCATTCCTGGGGGACATTCATCCTGGAAGACATTCTGGGGGACATGCTGTTCATCCCAACCCCAGAGCAGTTTGGTGCCATGTGGATATCTCTGCACCCCCCCCCCCCCCCTCTGCACCCCCCCCCACACCCAACCCCCTGCACCCACGCACCCTCCCATCCTCCATCTACACCCACCCTGCACCCACCCATCCACCCTCTGGACCCTCCTACCCTCCCACCCACCTTCCCTCCGCCCCACCCCCATCCTCCCACCCTCCGCATCACTACTCCCCCCCCCCCCCCCCCCCCCCAGGTTATGCTTGCTAAACTGCTGCAAGACATTCTGGGGGACATGCTGTTCATCCCAACCCCAGAGCAGTTTGGCGCCATGTGGCTATCCCCTGAGGAGCTGAAGAACAAAGTCCTCATTCGCACCAACGTGGGTCATTGTTTTTAACATCGTCATTTAATGCATTTTATTATGTAACATATCGTATTAGTAAAGTGTTCATCTCCTGAGGAGCTGAAGAACAGGGTCCTCATTCACACCAACGTGGGTCATTGTTTTTAACATCGTCATTTAATAATGTAAAATATCACTAAAGTAGAGTGGCCATCTCCTGAGGAGCTGAAGAACAAGGTCCTCATTCGCACCAACGTGGGTCATTGTTTTTAACATTGTCATTTAATGCATTTTATTATGTAACATATCGTATTAGTAGAGTGGCCATCTCCTGAGGAGCTGAAGAACAAGGTCCTCATTCGCACCAACGTGGGTCATTTTTTTAAACATTGTAATTTAATAATGTAAAATATCACTAAAGTATAGTGGCCATCTCCTGAGGAGCTGAAGAACAAGGTCCTCATTCGCACCAACGTGGGTCATTGTTTTAAACATTGTAATTTAATAATGTAAAATATCACTAAAGTAGAGTGGCCATCTCCTGAGGAGCTGAAGAACAAGGCCATCATTCGCACCAATGTGGGTCACACCGTAATAATTAAATCAGCGTAATTATTATTTTCGTAAATATTTTCTCATAGTCCGTCATACTTCAAATTTAATAAATTGTATACATTTTGTCGTCCGTGAAAAAAGTGGTTATCTCCTGAGGAGCTGAAGAACAAGGCCATCATGCGCACCAGTGTGGCTCATTGTTGACAACATTGTACTTAAATGCATTTAATAATATAATCAATAATTCAGTAGAGTAATAATCTCCTGCTGATTCGAAGAGCCAGGTCCTCATTCGCACCAACTTGGCTCATATCGTGATAATTTGTATTATGACATATCTCCATAGGTGCCTAAGTCCGAAAACGCCCTAAGTCGATACAAGAATGTGATACAGAGCCGTACATGGCCCAAACTGCTCGGAATCGAATTCTGTCAGGCTCATATTGTTAGCGACGGTGTCAGCTATGCGCGCAGCTACTTTTCATGCGCGTTCGCATCTGGTCGCGAGCAGCCTTGTTCGGCAGGCCGGTGGCAGTACATCAGATGTGCGATAATTAGTGATACAAATCCAGATCGCGTCAGATACAAGGCCGCGCGAACTATTCCGAAGAAAGGTACCTCGGGACGAAAGGCTTATCAAACCCCTATTACAAGGTCGGAGGCTGCGCTTCAGCCTTGGCCTCGGAATCTACTGAAATAGCTGTACATCTCAAGATTTCACCTCCCTGTGGCCTACCACACCATGGCTCAGGATTAGGGTGTGTTTTCAATGATCTACCCCAAATCAAAAACTGAGTTCAGATGTGGATGTTTGAAGACAAATTAAAAAAAAGTTTGTTTTTTGAATTTATTTTCAAAAATATTTGAATTTATTTTCAAAAATATTTGAATTTTGAATTTTCGAAAAAAAGAAAAAGTTGTTATGCACGCTATATCTTGAGATAGTGCAAAACCGAGGCCCAAAATGTTTCAATATAGGCTGTGCAACTCTGGCCTAGACTTAGGACACCCACGAAATGTAAATAATCAGTGTTTTGGGGGTCCGTACTCAACTGTACTGCCTGTGTACTGCCTTCCAAGACCTTCCGTAATAACTACTGGTAGGGAAAGACGTTACACAACATTTGTACCCAGTGTTCTTTTAAAATGGCTTGTTTCGGTCGCTATAGGCTCCGTATCACTTCCTACGTAAAACCCGTATCGACTTAGGGAACCCCATAGTAACAAATTAGCATGTTTCACTTGACCTGGTCCCCACCATTTGAGAAAACCCAAATCCGAGTATTTGTATGTTGAACTGATGTGGTTGGGCAACTTATTAACAAAAAATCTTTGTTTTGGGACTTGAGGGCATAGGCTCAATCCATCCGTATCACTCAGGGTCTGACTTAGGCACCTATGGAGATAGTAATTGTTATTTCCGTAAATATTATTTCATAGTTGTAATCAAACAAGTTTTATAATTTCATACATTTGTCTGTCGCGAAATGGGTGGGTGAAGATGTGTGGGTGTGGGTGAAGGTGTGTGGGTGTGGGTGGTGAAGGTGGGTGGGTGTGGGTGAAGGTGGGTGTGTGGGTGTGGGTGAAGGTGGGTGGGTGTGTGGGTGTGGGTCGGTGTGGGTGGGATGGTTATCAGGGTACTTTCATTGACCAAGTTGGCCAGCGCTTTAGCGCACTTGAAAACAAAAAAACTGCGCTTTGTAGTGCAATAAATGCTTGCTGCGCCCACATGGAGTTGCAAAATACTGTGCGAAACACGCAGTGGGGTTCAAAAGGCAGCGCGCAAAAGCGCGTGCTTGGAAGTACCCTGGTGGTTATCTCCCAAGGAGTTGAAGAACCAGGTCCTCATTCGTACCAACGTGGGTCATTGTTTTTAACATTGTCATTTAATCAGATTTAATAATGCAATATAAGTGTAAGTAGAGTGGTTATCTCCTGAGGAGTTAAAGAACAAGGTCCCCATTCGCACCAATGTGGGTCATGGTTTTTAACATAGTAACTAATGCATTTAATAATGCAATATACAATATGAGTAGAGTGGTAATCTCCTGGGGAGTTAAAGAGTCAGGTCCTCATTCGCACCAACGTAAGTCATTGTTTTAAACATTGTAATTTAATCAGATTTAATTTTATGCATTTTATGCATTTAATCGTGTAATATATAGTATATCATGTAATACATAGTAATTTTATGCATTTAATCATGTAATATATAGTATATCAAAATATATAGTATATCATGTAATACATAGTAATTTTATGCATTTAATCATGTAATATATAGTAGTCATGTAATATATTGTATATCATGTCATATATAGTAATTTTATGCATTTAATCATGTAATATATAGTATGTCATGTAGTATATAGTAATTTTATGCATTTACTCATGTAATATATAGTATCAGTAGACTGGTTATTTAGTGGTCCTCATTCGCACTAACATGGGTCATTGTTTTACAAATTGTAATTTAATGCATTTAATAATTCAATATATAGTATTAGTAGAGTAGTTATCTCCTGGGGAGATAAATAACAAGGTCCTCATTCGCGCTAACATGGGTCATTGTTTAAAAATGTGTAATTTAATGCATTTAATAATTCAATATATAGTATAAGTAGAGTAGTTATCTCCTGAGAAGATAAAGAACAAGGTCCTCATTCGCACCAAAAAGGCTCGTTTTTTTAAACAGTAGTAATTTAATCATTTACAAAAATAATGCATGTATAGTAGGATTAAGAGAGTATTCTCCTGGGGATTTAACGAAGTAGGTCCTCATGGTTTGTACCGATGTGGGTCCATTGTCGTTTGTGTAAACATTGGTAATGAATGCAGTTAATAATCAACAAAATATAGTAGATAGTAGAGTAGTCTGGTGGTCGGGTTCGCTGGGTAGTTGACAGAGAACAAGGGCCTCATTCGTCAAGCCAGGACCGGGTGGGTGGCGTGGCGTTCGTATAGTTAAATCAGTGTGGGTCCTTGTTTTTTGAATAAATAGTCGATGGTGTTTATATTAATTTCGAATGTTATTTTGTATTCTTTGGTAAATATTATTCTGATATCTCATAGTTGCAATTTGATGCATTTAATAATTTAATATATATTTGTCTGTTGCGAAATGAGTGGTTATCTTCTGAGGAGCTGAAGAGTAAGGTCCTTGTTCTCGTTCCAACGTGGCTCATATTGTAATCTTTTAATAATGGTTTGCATGCAAAAGTGGTTATCTCCTGATGAGCTGAAGAACAACGTCCTCATTCGTACCAATGTGGGTAATTAAAAAACAGATTGCATTTAATCATGCAATATATCATATTCGTAGAGTGGTCATCTCCTGATGAGTTGAAGAAAAGGTTCATCATTCGTACCAATGTGGGTCATTTTGTTCAACATTGCAATTTAATGCATTTAATCATGCAATATATCATATTCGTAGAGTGGTTATCTCCTGATGAGCTGAACAACAAAGCCCCCATTGGCACCAATGTGGGTCATTGTTTTAAACATTGTAATTGAATGCACTTAATCATGCAATATATCATATTAGTAGAGTGGTCATCTCGTGATGAGCTGAAGAACAAAGCCCCCATTGGCACCAACGTGGCTTATACTGTAATCTTTTAACACATGTACTAATGAATTGTATACATGTTAGTAACAATTTAATCATGTCATCCATTCGTCTGCCGCCTTCTTGTTTGCTTGAGAGCAGCTCAAACATTAACACCAGCCAGGGATGTTTT